>SZWC01017897.1:35796-58748 GCA_023375785.1 Penium margaritaceum | reverse complement strand
TATACATATACATATACATATACATATACATATACATATACATATACATATACATATACATATACATATACATATACATATACATATACATATACATATACATATACATATACATATAGATGTAGATTTAGACATAAATATTAATATATATATATAGATATATGCATTGATGTAGATAGAGATATGGATATATATACACACACATATATATATATATATATATATGGAAACATGGGGCTTGTTCCCTTTTTCCAACTTTTCAAAAACGCTATGTGCAGATTTTCTTGTGTTCGTAATTTGATAAACAAATCAACCTCTTTGGGAAGGAAGCGTAGAAGGCGCAGTTTTGGCAGGTGGTCCTTGATTTCTTCACGGTTTTTAGTTATCAAAAACATTGTTCAAGATATAACAAACTATGCCGTGCCCACTTTTTATGACATGTCTTTGATATCCACTAGATTTGCAGACGTCAACACCCCTCGTACAATTGTTTTCCACGTTAGGAAGGACTGCTGATAGAAAAAAACATTTTCCGCACCTTTTTTGACATAGGAAACAAGAAAGAAAACAACCCCTCAGTTTCCATGAATACCACACACAGCCCATGACGAGGAAGGAATTATTTTCTGTCTGCTTTGATCTCTTCCGAGAGAGACATGAGCGAGTATCCTTGATGTAAACCTATGATGAAAACGACTGTTTCCATGTTGCAATCTGTATATTGCAGAGGGTAGACCCTCGAGAAGCGATGAAGAGCTTTTCCGGATGTGGGGAGAAGATTTAAACGACAGATTCAGGTGATGTCACAGTTGCGAGCAGCTTTTGACCTTCAACCACAGATCTTCATGGTTGGAATTAAGACGTTGAGGAAATTTCAACATAAAATTTTAAAAGTCTGGCTTCGTGCGCACAAAGAGCATCTTATGATAGAAATGAGACAGAATGGAGGGGAAATATGATGATGTCTGCAAACCCCGCATGATTCGAGGTGGAAGATACAACTGAACTTGGTTTGACACACAAAGTAGCGGCGCCCGTTCGTTTCATAAAACAATTGGATCGCTGAAAGTAACTTTCACATGCATAGAGACCACTTCCATCGGAACAAAGAACATGAATCTGTCTGGTTGTTATGAAACTGATGTACTCATGTGCACAAAATGCGTCCTATGATGGAAATAAGTCAAAGCAGAGTAGAAGTATGGGGAAGGAAAAAAAACCTTGACCTTCAAATGTTTAGGATGCACGTACACCAGATTTGAGTGACAAACCTGTAGCTTCCGAAAATTTCATAAAACAATCGTATTCGACGAACATCACCATCACATGGACAAAGACATCACTTTTGTCAGAACAAAGAGCATGTGTCTGTCCGGTACATACAAAAAGTGTACATCAGCCTAAAAAAACCACATTTATAATGGCAGCTGATCTCAAGAATGTGTCACAAACTTAAGAAAAAGAGTGAGCAAACCAGAAAGGAACGGTTCCATAAATAATTGTTTTTTTCATGGAACAAGAAGAGGATCCTAGATTCATCAATTTATGTTCAGTCACCCCAAATCCGTACACTTGATAATGAGTGTACAAGACTAAAACATAAGGTGAGGATCCTTCAAAGAAAAAGAACGTGACAATCAACATTCTTTCCTAGAAATTACTTTCTACAATCATCTTCACAATAACTGTCATATAAATTAAGAGAAGAATTTCAATGATATATCTTGAGAACTGGATGCGTTAGAAAAAATTACATGTATAGGATTTTTGTTAATGATCACTCTAGTATATGATCTTCTACAAAAGAAAACAATTGTCTTTCTTAATATAATGGTCCATGTCTGTATTTTGAAGTGAATGTGTAAGTGTATCCGATTCTAAAGATGCCTGATATAGACCTTTTGTGTGCATATTGGTGACCCGATGCTCAAGCGGCAGGTGAAAATGGTCTAGCGGGACGTCTCCCCTCCCCCCCTTTCCGCAACTTTGGACTGAATTGTGTATTGGGTACGGTATCTGAATGGGGTTCGAACTAGTACACAAGTGTTAAAATACACTAGTGTCCCTGTGTGCCGATTGACACCATACCCCAATACCCACCCTTAAAACACAAGCCCATTTGAAAAAGGGGAGTAAAGTGAAATTTGGGTTCGATTTATCAGTTCTTATTTTCCACCTTTGGCATTCTAAAAAAATGAAATACATAAATCCTCTTAAGCTTCATTGTCTGTTGGATGATGTCGTTCTACAATCGATGTCAACACTCGCCTCCATCAGCAAAAATACACTCGTGTGTTCTTGCGGATGTCTACCCGCTGTAGCTGCCGATACACTCGCTACGTACACATTCCACTTCTGGGGGGGGGTGGGGAGTCATCGTTGCCTCCCCCCTTGAGGTCGAAATGTATCAGGGGTTTGTATCGGGTATTGTATCCGTGGAAGGTCGACTTTGTACACATGTGGACAAATACGCTTGTGTACTTCTTTGAGTGTGTGGAAGAAACACCACCCAATACAATCCCCCAATACATCTGTGCCATCTTGGGGGGAGGGTGGGGGGAGTTCATGCGGAGGTGCCATTTTGCATTTGCATCGTGCCCATATCTAATCGTGCATGGGATAAGAAGTGTCGATATCAAGATCAAGGTTTAGAAACCACTTGAATTTCAATTTACAATACATCAGATTTTTCTTTAGGTTTTCTATCCGCAAGATTTACTGAGACACAATTCAAATAAAATTCTCACTTCATGGGGGGAGATGGCCTAGTCACCCCCCACCCGAGGTCTGAGTGTATCGGGAGACTGTATTCGAAGGTGTATCGGGTGGGGGTTTGACTTAGTGCACAAATGTACAAGTATAGTTGTGTATGTTTTGTATTGTATTCAAGATAATCCCTCCGATACACTGCTGAAATATAGTTGTGGTGTCTCGGGGGGGGTGGGGAGGACGTATAGACGGGGTTCCGTTTCTGATTTGGCAATGTGCGCATTGTGAATGATGCAAAAAAACAGGTCAATAATATTTTCTTTTCCTACCATGTCCAAGTATCACGATCGTCGTTGCGCATCCACCTAGAAGTTATCCAAAAAATAATACAACTATGATATTTTTGCTTGTCTATCCGCTACAATTACCGAAACACATACCAAATACACTCCTTTCTTTCTAGGATAAGGGCTGGAAGGACAAGTCAAATCCCCCCTCCCCAAAAATCTGTGTATTAAGGGGGGGGGGGTGTATTGCGAAGTGTATCTAGAGAGGTCTAAAATAGCACACAAGTGTATGAATACACTTGTGTCTGAATGTAAGCGCGCACACAATACAAACCACGATTCATTCCGACAATACAATCGAGGCGTTGGGTGGGGGAGGGTGGAGGTCTGTCGAGATAGTAAAATACGTTTTTGGACGGATTTCCTAATGGTTATGATACACCACCCAATACATAGACCAAATACAATCGGGTAGTACAGGGGGGTGGGGGGGTGGACCACAATCAATTTCGAGTCAATCACTTTCACGACACTTGCGAACTTGAGAAAAGCTCCCAGATGCCCTGTTTTCTTGTGAAACATAATGTCTAACCTCGTTCTTTGTTTCTGTCCCGAACTGTTTATAAAAAGTGTACCCTAGTTAACATTTGAGGACAAAAATAGGTAAATTAGAAAATACTCTATTTCACGGCGCATCACACTCAAGTGTTTGTATCTAACGTTATAATGTTTTCTGGAAACAAAACTACAATTATCCACGAACAAACTTATGATCTAATAAGTGCATACATGCTAGAAAAAATCTAGGAAGTAAACATAGTGGAGTAGTGTGCACAAGTAATGAACTTTATAAAAGGGGGATGATGAACCATACCTCGCTTCCTTTTGAAGAAACAAAAGACGACTTGGCTTTTGTGCCACAAAAGGCATGTCGACTGCGAGGGCACCGATCCTGTGCGCTCGAAGATGTCTACCAAAACAGGTCTCTAACAAAGGTAGGCAACAATACACGTGTTTGAAAAAAACGTTGACTAACAATACAGTTTTCCAATGAAAGAGGGCACTAAGAAAACAGGTGTCTAACGAGATTGGTGTTTAATGAAACAGGCGTTAAACAGAATAGGTATCCGACGAAACAAGAAGTTGTAATCGGATTTTGTGCAACAACAAGTATGTCACGATCCCACTTTTGATGGTGTAAGGAAACCAGGACTCTGCTTTTGTGCGACAAGCATTAAACGCAAGCGAACAAACCATAGCATTTTCATCGTGAATACAGCACATCGATTGCTTGTGCTTGACACCAAAAGGGGGAGTCTACTATTTTTCAGACACCAGAAGTCCGTTGCGTGAACAATTTGTATTTCACTTAATTGGTCACCGCAGTGATCGTTTTTGTTTAGACGTTTGGAAGGGGGAGCCCGGTATTGTGCTTCATGAACCATTCACCGCCGCGTCAGCACTGCCATCCTCCACCACCACGTCGGACAGTGGGGTCGTTTACTATGCGACTCGGTATTTACACCTAAGGCGTCAAACCGAACACGTCAACACTACATCGCCATCTAATTGAAGCCAAAAACATGGCAAACCCCTGGTTTAAGACACTCCAATCCCTCAAACCGACGTCCACTTCAAAATCTATTTGCTTTTCCATCGTCAAGAAGCATGTTTCCTTTCTGTCGAGAATCATGCATGCATGACGATCGCTACAATTCAACTTCCAATGATCAACCACCACTCATGCTGCACCACGTGTTCAATGATGCATCATAAGCCGGCATTGTGACAACAAAAATGGTATCCTCGTCTCGTCAGGTATGCTCACCCAGTCAGTTATATGGTACTTTTGCGGTGTAAGGAAGAAAGCGTTGCTCCCTTGCATGGGCATGCAGTTTTGACCATCATGTCAGATATGGTACGTAAATTCATAGACGCTGGTGGCCGCAAACATTCAGTTTGTTGTCGCGCACCCTAAAAAGTCTTTCTGCACCATACATGCTTGCGTTCTGAGAACGTACATCGATGTCTTCAGAGAATTTCTGAATTATGTTTTTGAATCGCAACCGCCGCATGTAGTGTCACATTTTGTTGCAGCAGGCCGAGGACCGTCGGTTCTTCCTTGGCAGAAAAAAGTGAGGCTACCCGTTCCGTTCTGTGAACAAAATTCAGCTTGAAATTCACTTTGTTCAGCCGGAACCGAGTTCATGTTTTTGTTCTTGAATGAAACGAGAATATGCATGATGCAATAATCCTTTTGTTCAAACGTTTCGTAGTTACTGTTTTTGTTCATGCAAAAAAGGAGCATGCAAAAACATTATCGATGTTGTTTGCTGCAACCTTAGAGGTTTTCCATTGTGAACCCTCCAAATGATACGTTGCATTTCATCAGATTGCATATTGAACACGTAGACCAATGACTTGAGATAATTTCTTCATTATATTTTCTTTCAATTATACAACGGCATCCGCCGCATGTAGTGTCGTGTCTTGTTGCACCAGGGTGAGATCCATCTCCTCTTCTTGTGCTAAACATAGTGATCCTTTTTGTTTTTTTCTTCAAGCAAAAGAAAGGTTCATACCCGTAGTGTTGAAATGAAACGGTGTTATTGCTTTTGTTCATGTACAAAAGGTGCATATGTACGACACTTGACAGCGACATGCCTATACATGCGTTATGTACCTCAAACCTCCATCAGGTTCCTCTTAACTCGTCATCCTTTTACCTTGTAGGACTTTTTTTTTTGCAAGGGTTAGGAGTAGAGAGCGCTCAGATGCCATCCTTAGATCAGGAAAGTTAGTGTTTCACACGCATGCCCCTGCCACCCTTGTCTCGTACGACGTCAGTTGAGTAGTATGCTTCACAGTTTGTGGGGTTGGCCTCAGGAAGCTCGCTGCCTTGCAGTGACCCAGCCCCAAAGATCTGGTCTCTAACCCTGAGTGGGTGGACTCCAACGGAAAGGTGCCAACACCATTTTTTCTTCCACACAATTTCGTGGACGCGCTGCCCTTCACTCGCCTGTCGCTGGTGCAGATCCCAACATCAAACGCACTTCGCACGATCTTGTGAGCCGTATTGGTGGAACGACATCTCTGCTGGGTGGGTGCTTGTGTGGTTAGAAGGGTGGCTGGTTGGGCGGTCTACTCACCGGAAGAACCGTATGATGGCTGTATACCTTGTGGGCAGGGCAGCTGATTGGGTAGACTGTCACCCTGTGTATTTTCAGCCGAATGCTTTTGCCAATTTCTTTGCCAGCCCGCTGAATGGTCGGCCAATATTCTTAATGGAAGAAAGGGAATCAAGTGACTGGAAAAGTAAAGAAACAAGAACAGAAAACAAAACGCAGCAGAACACAGACAGGAGGAAGTAGCACTTTCTTGTCTGGCTGCCAGGGTAGTTGGCCGACAGCAAGTTCAAACAACGAAAGAACGACAAGAAACATGGAGGAAAAGAAGAAATGTCGCCGTCTTTCCTTGTGCTATGTTTTGTAAGCGTCTTTTGAGCCCCGTTACACTGGGCGTTAGTTTTCCTTTGATGTGCTTTGAAAACGGAAATCTGTCGTTGGCCTTCTAGGATGCCAGGACTGTCATGGAACACGATGCAAGGCGCGGGTGAATATTAGTCCCTGCTCTTTGGTCAGGTGAACTTGGAAGCGTTGAGAGATGTCACCAATGGTAGCGCCTGTTTTGTAGGTAACCGGTTTAGATGGGGAAACATGGGGCAAGATCTGCAAGGGCAACAGCAGGAAGATGATGAAGTGCTCCGCTATGTCAGGTAAGCTCCTGTAGTCAGCAACTGCCACTGCACGCCTCTTGGTATCCCTCGCAGTATCATCAGGAACATTATTCATAGCAGCACTAGTCGCAACTGCAACAGCAGCATCAGCAATAGCTGTTGCCGCCAGATTATGCACAGTAGCAGACATAGCAGCATCAACAGTCGCAACCGTCACAACAGTCGCAAAATACTTGTCAGCAGCAGTCACAGCAGCATCAACAAGTGCATGGTTCCCAAAAACTGTAGCAGTCGCAGCAAGAGCAGTTGCTTCAAGAGCAGCAGCAATTGTAATAGCATCAGCAAGCTTTCCAACTGCAACTACAGCAGTTGTAGCAGCAACAACAGTAATAGTAGCAACAGTAGCAACAGCAGCAATAGCAGCAACAACAGCACCAGCAGCAACAACAGCAGCAGCCGCAACAGCAGCAGCAACAACAACAGCAGCAGCAACAGCAGCTGCAGCAACAATAGCCGCAGCAGCAGCAGCAACAGTAGCCGCAGTAGCAGCAGCAGCAAGAGCAGTTGCAGCAGCAGCAATGGCAGAAATAGCAACAAGATCACGCTACTCAAGTGCAGCATGAGAAGGAAGAGGTGTTCGCTGACATTTTTGGCAAGTGACACAAGTGGCCCGACATCGACTGGAAGGCCTTCAAATTCCAGGGCACTGCACAAGGTCAGTGTTTCTGCTCCCTTGCTAAGCATGTTGAATTGCATGCTGAAGTAGTCATAACCTGAACTCTGTTTGATGTAACAGATCTTTGTGCTGCAACTGCCAATGAGGATAAATGGCTTTTGACAAACAAGGAAACAAGATTTGCGGTTGGTCAAATGCGCTGGTCGACTGGAAAGGGAGTTGTGGAGTCCCTAAATCTCAGGCCGTCGTCTACACTATTTCTCAAGATGGAGGAGTACGCACAAACCTGTCGTCGGACACTATGGTTGTTCTTTCAAGCTTGGTGGACACAAACTCTCATTTGGGGGTGTTATCCTCACACCAAGATTCCGACAATTTCCAAGCAAAATCTTGACCTGGAAGTATTGTTTCAAAAAAAGTCAGTGTTGCTGGACCCTTTCCGCCAGCACAAGAAGTTGTACGATTTTCTTTGCAGTACCGGAGCGAGGGAAGCGAGACATCGGCCTCTGTACAGTGTCTATCGGAAAGGTCTTCTGAAGAACAGTTCTTCTTGATGGTGCCAATCCGTAAGTATATTCTTACGCACTTCATTCCTTTTTTGAACGATGATTCCTGGCATGTTTGGCATCCTAACTCACATTTTTCAGGCTATGCAAAAGGTTAAAAACACGAATAAGGAATCTGAGAACAAAGCAAGCTCTGACAGCGATGAGTCTTCCGAGTCTGAGGTGCGGAAGCTGATCTTCTTTGCTTTTTCTGTTACGAAGGTGATCTGAGGTCAGATTTCTGAATCGTAGCTTGCATTTCCTGACGCTATCTGCTTTGAATGCACGGTTTTTGGAGCTGTGCAGGTGGAGAGCACAGAGGTTCCTGGAAGCGATGTGGCATCAACGGGGAAGGTAGCAAGAAGCAACGTAGTGCACAACCATGCAGCAACGTCAGATGCAGTGCCGTCTGATGCGACGGCGTCCGTCCACGTCAATCCGAATGCCGCAACGCCTAAAGCTCCGCCCCGGTGTTGGGAGAAACCTACTCAGACCACTGACAACGTGGACAAAATACAGAACTCTCTGCCACAACCGCAAGCCGTGGAAGAGGTATTGTTTTATGTCCTCTTGTTGTCAAAAGGTTTCGTGTTTCTGGTTGGTTTTGACGAGTCGTCCTTGGTGTATGCAGGTTTTCAGTGCCACTGATCTACCACAGGGTACGAGTTCGTGTCGCCAGTACCCCCCACACCAAGCACCACCTACAGAAGATCCTCCTACACCGGCAGCACCCTCTGTGTCACGTTTAGGGGTGTCAGCTGATCCTCCAGCCAATGCAACTGACAGGGTTCCCGCATGGATACCAGCTTCTGAGACCATTAGTGCACCTTCATCATCTCCTGCTAAGCAGATGAAGGAAGAAGCACGACCCGAGAAGCAGGAAAAAATGATGGAACCTGTCACCATAATGGAAAGCCTGTTGGGAGCGTGCAAAAATGCCGCTTGGAGTTTCATCGTGGACTACAACTACGTGGTTAACTCTTTTGAGCGTGCGGTGAAAAATGTCCATTTTACGTTGCTTCACTGATTTTTCTGCATTCTAATACCATTGTTATTTGTGCAGCACTTCTATGATGGACTGAAGAAACTGAAAGCACAGTTGCAGTCAGAAGAATCATTTGTCAAGACCGGATTTTTGGCCACTCTCCGGCGGGAACGTGGAGATACTGTAAGTAACAAAGGCAGATTTGTGTTTGACTTTTTGTTTGCCGTTTGATTGTAGCCTGAAAATTCTTTGTGTGTGCAGGTGGGTGTACAAACAGTTCGCAAAGACCCTAATGGGAAAACGTCAGACAATGACATGGCTAAGAAGGAGACACATGCTGCAGGAGAGGGACAGTCCCCAATCCGAAAGAGAAAGAAGCAGGGGATGAGTGCAGAAGATGCATCTGAGGGTGTGTTTGTGAGAGGGATGACTCCAAGACGGATGAGTGGACCAATGTTGAAATTCCCTTGGAGAAATCGGGGACTTCCCCTAGCCTAGCTTCCAGGAGAGCAAAACGCATTGTGAAGCGCCGAGCTCTTCATGAAGAATGTTGCCATTTGGCACGTAAAGGTTGTGACCGTCGGAAAGATAAGGTTTGTGCTTGATCTTCATGTTAGTTGCAATTTTCTGTAGCAATTTCTGAAATTGTGCATTTTGTCTTTAATCTTTCACAACACATTAAGTGCTGAATAAACTGGTTCTGATTTGCATAGAATGCAACTAATTACCTAAAAGGGATATATGGGCAGTTGCAATCCATGCAATATTGGTTGAAGCAGAACCATTATAAGTGGTATGATTCATTTTCAACAAAAGATGCAGTATTGACGAGGCAGAATTATCAGGATGTACTTAAATGTTTGTAGTTTCATGAGTTGAGCATTCTATTCTAGTACACGATATAAAAGAACATTAAAAGATTCTGCCTTGTTAAAAAAGTTGATATGTTGGCAATAGGTTGATGAGCTGAAGTGCCACAAAGTTACTTTAACAGAACAAGGCAGTACTTGCAAAACATATGAAGTGTTCAAAGAAATGGAACAAAAGAAAATATGTAACTGGATATGAATGATGTTGAAACAGATGAAAATGTTCAACTGAGCTCGGCCATATTTTGGTACGTTATATTGATTTACTAAGTGTAGGATTGACTATGTGTTAACTATGCTTTGACCATCTCAACCGTTCTGTACATCAGAGGTCTTAGTTCTGGTTGAACGGTTCTTGCATACATTGCAATTAATTACCAATAAAGGAGTTACTGAATTAATTGGTTCTGGTTTGCATAGAATGCAAATAATTACCTGAAAGGGATCTATAGGCAGTTACAATCTACGCCAGACTGGTTAAAGCAGAACCACTTATAAGTGGTATGGTTCATTGTCAACAAAAAATGCAGTGTTGACGAGCCAACATTATGAGGATGAACTTAAATGTGTGTTGTTTCATGACTTGAGCATTCTATTCTAGTACACAATTTAAAAGAACATTCAAAGATTATTCCTTGTGCACATATTCGATATGATGCAATAGGTTGACCAGTTCAAGTGCCACAGAGTTCCTTTAACAAAACAAGGCAATACTTTCACAAAAGAATTTGAAGATAAAATGCACTGGATTAAATCATGAAGGAAAACTAAAACTCATCATCAGAGTCATCTTCTGCCACATCCACACTACATTCCGAAGGAATTGATGCACCTCCTCATCAGTGCCAAACTCATAAATGTCTTTCTTGTTCTTCCGGTAGTTCCAGTGAGCAAAGACAAGATGACACATCTCCATGAGGTTTGAAATTGAATACGTGAAACTCTGGATGGTAAACCGTCGGATGAACCTGTTCAATTGCTCGTTGGCTGAAGTGTTCACACCTGCATCGCAAGAAACTACATAATAGCATGCATTACTCTAAAAAAAGGTCAATTGCCTTTCAGGCAAGAGTACACGTCGGGACTGAAAGCTAGGGAGCATGTGTGCTTGGCAGACTGAGTGTGACCATAATGGAAATGGTCACAAAGAAGACGTGTTTTTGCGATGAGCTCAGCAGTACAGCTTGCATGCATTGTCGTAGAAGACAAAATTTGGTTGCTGGTTCACTGGAAACTTTGTGAGGAGTGTTGTGAAGATGTCATTCGGTGACTCACCATGGTACATCACATGAAAACCATAAATCATGAGATGTGGGCACACAATAGTGAAGATTCCTGTCGTTGATTTTTTGCGAAGAGGTATTGGCTTTTCAACACCACATTTTGAATCATATTTGGCATGCAAAATTTTACCATCCGGACATTCAAGATCACTTTAAAGATGGCGACAAATTTGGGTTTGACAAAACAGGTGACATGTGGTCACTGGTTTCACCACAGGTCATGGAACCCCAGTTCCCGGTTCTCCCTGCCAAGGAAAACCAACGGAATTCTTCCTTAGAACATCCCATCAAAACCAGCACAAATCCATTAACGCCAAAATATTACAAAGATGAGTGAATTACCTTGAACACTTCTTCGTAGCTTTGCACCAGTCAAGTCAGAAGTTTCACCAAGGCGTCGGGAAGCAAGCTCTGCGCATCGTGCCAGTTATCTGGCGAAATCACCAGTTAGTTGATCATGATGGGACTCATGTGCTAATCCAGGACACGAGCCACAATGGGAATGTGGTCTGTGCACATGTCCCACCGTTGTAGGGTCATGCTCCCTTCCATGAGGAACTTCAAACAAAGGAGCCCGTCGGAGTGGATTAGGCACACGTCAGTGCCCCAGGTACCCAACAAGTAGATGAAGTCCTTGTAGCTTCATTGCACAGTGTAGTCCTGGTCTAGAAAAACAATGGCATGCATTAGAGTTGTTTTAAATCTTAGAAACAAGATTAACATGGATAAGAGAACTTACCACAGGCTCGTCCTCCATTGTGATCTTTGACAAATCGACGAGTGTTGCCATATCATCCGCACCACATGATGTCAGCTCACTCATGAGGATATCATAGTCACTTTGGACCACCACATCACGTTCCCATCGTTGCATGCCTAGACGACCGAGGATGATCCGCGCATGCATGTTTGTCACCATACGCTTCCAAGACAAAGATTATGAAGCCATAGGTTGAGTGTAAAGACATCCATCCACAATGTCACCATTCCTGTTCACCAGAGCTGTTCCATCACAAACCAGTTTTTCAGGGAACTTCCAACAACAAGAACAACATGTCCCAAACCCTTCTACCTCGATCAAGCAAACATGTGCTTGCATTGATTTTTCAAGAGTTGTTCTACAAGAAAAATTGAGGGGCTTTGTAGCATCAACATAAAAGGTGAACGCCCCATGTGTTGCGGCAAGAGATGTTCCACTGCACGCAAGTGCTAAAACCAAGCGCATTGCCGCATGAGTGAAATCCATTGAGGCAGAGTAAACAAAGATGCCCTCCTCCTTGCCGTTGGGGAAGATTGTGCAACCACATGATGGAGATCGATAGAAGCTGACTTCAATCTGCACAAGACATAATCAACAATGCATCATTGATTCTAACGTACTTCATCTTTGATGTTCAATGACATATTTGAAATCACTTACAGCTTCTGTCTTGTAGTTCACATCGTACAGCGAGATATTTCTCAAGGAATGCATGGTGTAACGAAAGAACGTTTAGGACTCTTACCAACAAATGAGGCCCAAAGAGAAAGCATTTAAATGCAATGTTCACCTTCATCCACAAGTTGCCGCATGGGCAACGCGGATCAATGGGCGTAGGCACTTGCAACTGAAAACCTTTGGTGAAAGCGTGTACCACCTTGGCATGAATGTCATTCACTCTGACTGAGCGTGAATGGTTCAAACTTTGATGCATGCAATCTGTTGGAATGATTTCACTTTCGGCCACGGACATGCGAGCCACTGCTTGTCTGCATGTCCTTCTGTGGCACAATCAATGTCACAAGACTCGCTGCAAACGAGAGTATGGATGTTCGCAGTCTCTTCAACAACCCGGTTCCTCCGCGACTCCTCATCCTCAGGTGTGAACCATGTCAAAGCCCCGGGAAACTCCCTTTGCAACATCTCCAAGTGCTTTACACATTTTCCAAAGCCCATGTCACAAGTAGAGAATAATTCACGTTTAACATCCCCTTCCATCAAGGCCCAGTCCAACAGCCGGGTTCTGGGCCAGGATGCAGAGGTGTCCAAGATGGAAAAACATGGGTTATTGTTTTGGGACACGCAAACAGGACATGCAGGCAGAGCCTCAAGTGCCAAAAATGTTAACGGTCTTGTCAACTATGTCTCAGCCCACTACATGTGAACACAAAATTTCCTCGAATCTGCATAATTGCAGGTACATGCAGCACCACCTGCCCATTCCAGCCAAAAATGAACAGGAGTTCCAAAATGGCCAGGTGGGCTCGGCACTGGCAATGATGAAAGCAACACTGTCTTCCTATCATGATCAAATTCAGGCAGAACGGAAACAGAGGAGGAGATCCTTGTAACAAAATCAGTAGCATGAGGATCTTCCAAATGCTTCTTGAGACATTGAAGTGAGTCATCATTGAGGTCCTCAAATGGTGAAAACTTTGCCACTCTTTGTCTTAACTTCATACGTGTCTCCTCAAAGATGTAACGTGGCTTGCAAAGGAACATTGTTGGTCAAGGTCCAGGCCATCTCTGCAAAGACAAAAACAATCCATGATGTTTCATTTTCATACACTTGAATGGGCAGATTAGCCATTGTGTACACGTACCGTTTGCACTCACCAAAGGAAGAACCCGCGAAACCTTTCTTGGTAAATGAAAGCCAACAGAGGCCCCTCTTCCGTGAGGGACAGCTTGATGCCACGGTGATCCCATTTCAGCATTAATTCTTTAGATTCATGATCATCACGTCCATCATCCTCTTGAACGCCACATTCTCCACCACCACCCTGAAATTGGGGTCCCTCATGGCATCCTGAAATTCCTCCTGTGCCTCCTGCTCGCGCTGCTGCAGTTGTTGCTGTTGCTGCTGCTCCTATTGCCGTGGATGGGGCTGTTGCTGCTACTACTGTAGCAGCGGCGGCTGAGCCTGTTGCTGCTGCTACTACGGCTGAGCCGGCTGCTGCAGCTGCTGCGGCGGCCGCTGAGCCTGCTGTTACTGATGCTGTTCCTGCTTGAGTTGCTACGGCTGCTGCTCCGCTTCTTGCATCTGCACGATCTGGGGATACCAGGGGTATGGTTTTCTGATCAATGACGGCATGGGACTAGGCATGAAATGTCTCAATTTTTGCAGGCAGAAGTGGTGGAAAATCTGGTGAAAACGGCGGGTCAATGGGAGCTGTGACAGGCACGGCACGGACACGTTTACAACACTGATATGGCTCACCCACGTTCGGCCTGCAGTGAGGACATATGTTCTTGTCACTGTCTTGGTTCCATGTTCTTGTGGATTCATCGTAGATGAACAGTTCTTTGAATTCGGACACCTTCAAATGGAGGATCACACATCTGAACAGGAATATGTAAGAGTGATTATTAGGATCATTTCATAACAGAAAGACAACCAACATGAGCAAAGGCTTGTGGATAATCATTGCATCACCTTCTACAATAGAATCTGCGATGACCGGCTGCATTGGAAAAACAATTAGGACCATCTCCTGTTCTTGAAACTGTAGAATGCCGCCCTCCACACTATTTCCTTGGACAGATCCAAATACCACCATTGCCGAATCGCTTAGAAACTTCAGGTGTATCACGGGTGTCATGGCCTTTTTCCAACTTTTGGGGGGGGGAGGGGGGGGGGACTGAGCAAGATTCGAGTCAAGCAATGCAACGCAATCTGTTGGCTTCATGCCTCTTCCAGTATGCTTGAAAATGTGGCACAACGCGTTCATCTCATCTTTGTGTTGTCGGAGAAGAACTAAGTCCGCTGGCCAAATCACAGGGCCAGCGGACACCTCAAGTGGTCTTGGACGCACCGTTGAATGTCGTTGATGGCTTTGATGTTGACCCGGAAGCTTACGCCTCCTGTCACGCGGTGGATGAGGCATCTGTTTTGCTCGAAAATTAAACATAAAAGAGCGCATATTGAACTTTAGAACAAGAAAACATCCACATCTAATCGTCGCGGCCCTCTTTTTCTGGAGCATCATTATCCTCATCCCTGTTCCTAACCCACTTAATTTCAACATCTTCCACAGTTTTCCCCCTATACACCTTCTTCCAACATGTCCATTTTTTGTTTTCAGTAACGTAGGCATACTTGTACGGTTTCCGACATCGTTGCTTACGACACGCCCCAGTCCTCCTGGGCAAGACATCATTCTCCTGTAAGATTTATATAGGGTCCTCCTCATCCTCATCATCACTTTCTTTAAGCCACCCACCGATGAGGCGGCTCCGTCTGACAGGAGCGGAGCTAGGTCCTGAGGCAAGACCAGCTGCATGATCGTCCTTTGGATAATCAGTTCTGTTGTCTATCGGACCTGCAAAGGCAATTTGTACCGGTGTTTAAGTGATCTTGCTTTGTTCAAGCATCAAGGGATTTAGGGGAAAACGTTTCTAACATAACAGGTTTGGCAAAAACTGGTACACAAGGGACACAATTATCATTGATGATTGTGAAAACTGGTGGAGTGCACGTGCAAACATTGATCGAATCTCATCTTTCTCAGAGTCAACGTCTGTGAGATCCTCTGGAAAAAGACGCAGCCTCACTTAGACCTATTCAACATCTCTTTCATCTCCAATCATGGTCTTAAACTGCATGCTACGAGAAATAGAGAGATCGTGTCCGAAAGGGTAGAGGTTGTACTATCCAGACACAAACTCCCTTTTCTTTTTACACTTCCTCTTGAGCCACCTAGGAGCAGCAGTAACACGAGCAGCAGGAAGAACTGCAGTGGAAGTAGAGGAGGAAGGAGGAGTAGCAACAGCAGGAGTAGTAGGAAGAACAACATCAAGAGTAGTAGGACCAGAAAGAGCAGCAGCAGCAGGAGTAGCGGCAGCAGGAGCATGAGCAGCAGGAACAACAGCGGGTTTCCTGGTAGTAGTGGGATTCGGGCCAACACGAGCGACATGGGTAGAAGACTCCGGAGCAGCAACCCCTGGGGCAGCATGAGTGCCTGGGGCTGGAGCGGTGAGGGTAGCAGAGGTGGGAGCGGCAGGGGTGGCAACGGCAGCTACAGATGCAGCTACAAGCGAGGCCATGGGAGCAGAGATGTTAGTGTCAGAGAGCACAGCTGCCCGAGCTAACCCACGGGCATAAGAGATGCGAGCTCCACAACGCAGCCACAGAGGGACGACATTACCACGACAAGGAGGGTCACGGGTACGAGGTACTGGTGCACAAAAGATTGCACGCACAGGACTGGTAGGATTCAGAACACAAGCAACAGCAGAGGAAGCTGGAGGCGCAGAGGGAGCAGAAGTGCCAGGGGGAGTTGAAGCGGCAGGGGGAGCAAAAGCGGCAAGTGGAGCGGAAGCGGTAGGGGAAGCGCAAGCGGCAGGAGGAGCGGAAGTGGCAGGGGAGCGGAAGCGGCACAGGGCACGGAAATGGCATGCGGAGCGGAATCGGCATGGGGAGCGGAACCAGCAGAGGGAGCAGAAGCAGCAGGGGGAGCGGAAGCGAGAGGGGGAGAGGAAGCGGCAAGGGGAGCGGAAGCGGCAGTATCCAGCTCATAGGCGTCACCTGATGCGATGCAGCAACTGAAGCAATAGCAAGAGAAGCTGCAAAGGTAGAAGGCCTGGGGAGGTGCCTGCACACCGCCACCATCAGGAGCGCCGCTAGCAGCAGGTGTCCCGGTAGCAGCAGGTGCTCCAGAAACAGGAGACCGTGCAGGCTTGGCAGAAACACGGCCAACGACATGAGCAGAATCATGCGCATGGGCCTTGGGGGGAGCCGGCCCGTCCATCCGCCCATGCACCGTGGAGTACGATGCCATACTGTAAGTGTACATGCGTTTCTGATTAGTAAACCTAGCAATGCTTCTACCCAAACCGCCCACAACCACAAGGAACCAGTCGACCCTGAAAAGCATCTGGCAAACACCACCTCCTGTCCTCCCACCTACCCATCAGCCCACCCTCTCACCCACTTGCCCACCCCCGAAGTCGGCCCAGTGAACAGTTCTTGGCTGCTAGAAGCTGGGACTACGATGTTGTTGAGACGGTGTGTCGACGACGTCGGAGGTCTTGGGGATGGCGACGTCCTGCTGATGGCGTGCCTACACAAAGCTGGAGGTCACGCTGGAGAGACTACCTTCTAGGAGTTACACTGAAAGGACTGCACACTCGCTGAGGCAACACAAAGAACACACTGGTGGCACTGCCACCACCGTCTTCACCAATTCAAACAAGGGTGTTTTTTGAGATTCCCCCCAGCAGAAATCACCTAGTAATTGTCTGGGCACACGACTGCAAACCCTAGACGCACGGCAATGTGTGCTATACTCGTCCATGGACACAAGCCGCGACCGGTTTCCCCCTTTGTGTATGAAAAACAGATATATGAGTTCTGACATCCTTGTTGAAACAGGTTGATTATTTTTGTTACGAACCAAAAGGTGGAAATGCGTACAGGACGAAGAGAGTATCCTGTTTCGTACATGGTGATGAAACACATACCCGCACTGGTACGTCTGAGAAGTGGAAATGCGCGCATGACAAAGAGAGTAGCCTGTTTCGTACATGGTGACGAAATACATACCTGGTCCTTGGATTTCCTGAAAAGCCGAAATGTGCGCATGACGAAGAGAGCAGCCTGTTTTGTACATGGTGATGAAAGACATACCCGCTCCTTGGCATGCCCAAATTGCGGAAATGTGCGCATCAAAAAATGAGTAGCCTGTTTTGGATATGGTTACGAAACACATGCCCGCTCCTTGGTTCAACCGAAATGCGTAGATGCGCGCCTTACAAAACGAGTAACCTGTTTCGGACATGGTGACAAAATACATACCCGCTCCATGGTACGCTCGATATGCGATTTAGGCACGAGAACAAAAAGAAGCCAATCGTTGCCAGTGTCTAACGCGCTGACAAAAAGCACACCAGCTTCTCACGATATCCACGTCTTTGTTGTTGGGTAGTCCGGTGTTTTGGGCGACAGAGATACCGGTAATGTCTCGGACGTTGCCGATCCCTGTACTCTACGACGAAAGGAATATACCATTTTTGTAATAACAAACTTGGTCTCTTACACCACCCATCCAAATATTGTGACGTGCACTCTTAGGAGCTCCTGTGAGTGTTTCATCCGGATGACCACACCTGGTAGTAGAGTACAACTACCTGTACGCGCTGCATTTTATGCCACGCAATTCTGACGTGCCATTTGTGAGAATGAAAATCTTGAGCGGAGGGGGAGGTACGCGATCAAAACTGGTACGTGGCTGCGCTCACGGCTCCCTATGTACTCTCGGGAGCTCCGGTGAGTGTTTCATTCGGAGGATTACACCTGGGAGTAGAGTATGACTACCTGTACACACCCATTCTATGTCACACAATTTTGACGGGCCGTTTGTAAGAACGGAATTCTTTAGCAAGGGGTGTACGCGATCTAAACTGGTACGTGGCTGCGCTCATGGCTCCCGACGCACTCTCGGGAGCTCCGGTGAGTGTTTCATCCGGACGATCATACCTGGCAGTAGAGTACAACTACCTGTATGTGCCGCATTTTACGCCACGCAATTATGAAGTTCCAGTTGTGAGAACGGAATTTGTAAGCGTGGGGGGGGGGGGGGTACGCGATCAAAACTGGTACATGGCTGTGCTCACGGCTCCCGACACACTCTCGGGAGCTCTGGTGAGTGTTTCATCCGGTCGATCACACCTGGCAGTAGAGTATGACTACCTGTAAGCACTGCATTTTACACCACGTAATTCTAAACTACCATTTGTGGGAACAGAATGTTTGAGTGGGAAAGGGTACGCAATCAAAACTGGTATGTGGCTGCGCTCATGGCTCCAAACGCACTCCGGGGGCTCTGGTGAGTGTTTCATCCGGACAATCACACCCAGTAGTAGAGTACGACTACTTGTACGTGTCGCATTTTATGCCATGCAATTCTCACATGCCATTTGTGGGAACGGAGTTCTTGAGAGGGGGGGGGGGTACGCGATCAAAACTGGTACGTGGCTGCGCTCACGGCTCTTGACATACTCTTGGGAGCTCCGGTGAGTGTTCCATCCGGAAAATCACACCTGGGAGTAGAGTAAAACTACTTGTACGTGTTGCATTTTACGCCATGCACTTCTGACGTGCCATTTGTGAGAAGAGAATTCTTGAGCGAGTTGGGAGGGGGGTACGCGATCAAAACGGATATGTGGCTGCACTCCAGCTCCTGACGCACTTTCGGGAGCTCTGGTGAGTGTTTAATCTGGAAAATCACACCTTGAAGTAGAGTACGACTACTTGTATATGCCGCATTCTACGAACATGCAATTCTACCGTGCCATTTGTGAGAACAAAATTCTTGAGCAGGGGGCAGTACGCGATCAAAACTGGTATGTGGCAACACTCACAGCTCGCAATGCACTCGTGGGAGGTCCGGTGAGTGTTTCATCGGACGCTCACACTTGGCAAAAGAGTACAACTACGTGTACGTGCTGTATGTTACGCCACACAATTATTACGTGCCATTTGTGAGAACAGAATTCTTGAGCCTGGAGGAGGGGTACACGATCAAAACTGGTACGTGGCTGTGCTCACAGCTCCCGACGCACTCTCGGGAGCTCTATTGAGGGTTTCATCCAGACGATCACACCTGGCAGCAGAGTATGACTACGTGTACGCATTGCATTTTACACCACGCAATTCTTACATGCCGTTTGTGAGAACGGAATTCTTGAGTAAGGGGGTACGCGATAAAAAATGGTACGTGGCTATGCTCATGGCTCCCGATGCACTCTCGGGAGCTCTGGTGAGTGTTTCATCCGGACAATCACACCTGGTTGTAAAGTACAACTACTTGTATGTGTCACATTTTACGCCACGCAATTCTAACGTGCCAGTTGTGAGAACGGAACTCTTAAGCGGGAGGGATACGCGATCAAAACTGGTACGTGGCTGCTCTCAGGGCTCCCAATGTACTCTTGGGAGCTCCGGTGAGTGTTTCATCTGGACGGTCACACCTGGCAGTAGATTATGACTACCTTTAAGCACCGTATTTTACGCCATGTAATTTTGATGTGCCATTTGTGAGAACGGAATGTTTTAGCGGGGAGGGATACGGGATCAAAACTTGTATATGGCTACGCTCATGGCTCCCGACGCACTCTCGGGGGCTCCGGTGAGTGTTTCATTTGAACACCCAGCAGTAGAGTACAACTACTTGTACCCGCCGCATTCTATGCCATGCAATTCTGATGTGTCATTTGTGAGAACGGAATCTTTGAGCGGGGGGAGGAGGGTACGCGATCAAAACTGGTACGTGGCTGTGTCCACGGCTCTCGACGCACTCTCTAAGGCTCTGGGGAGTGTTTCATCTGGACAATCACACCTGGTAATAGAGTAAAACTACCTTTACGTGTCGCATCTTATGCCACAGAATTCTGGCATGCCATTTGTGAGAGAAGAATTCTTGAGCGGGGGGGGGGGAGTACGCGATCAAAACCGGTACGTGGCTGCGCTCATGGCTCCTAATGCACTTTCGGGAGCTCCATAAGTGTTTCATCCAGATGATCACACCTAGTAGAGTACGACAACTTCTATGCGCTGCATTTTACGATCTCACAATTCTAACGTGACATTTTTGACAACAAAATGCTTGAGCGGGGGACGGTACGCGATCAAAACTGGTATGTGGCTACACTCACGGCTCCCGATGCACTCTTGGGAGCTCCGGTGAGTTTTTCATCCAAACAATCACACTTGGTAAAGGAGTACGACTACTTGTACGTGATGCATTTTACGCCACACAATCCATACGTGCCAGTTGTGAGAACAGAATTCATGAGCGGAGGGGGGGGGAGGGGGCGGGCACACGCTCAAAACTGGTACGTGGCTGCGCTCATGGCTCCCGACGCACTCTCGGGAGCTCCGGTGAGTATTTCATCCAGACGATCATACCTGGCAGTAGAGTATGGCTACCTGTACGTGCGCATTTTACGCCATACAATACTGACGTGCAATTTGTGAAAACGGAACTCTTGAGTAGGGGGAAGGTACGCGATCAAAACTGGTACGAGGCTGTATTCATGGCTCCCGACGTACCCTCGGGAGCTCCTGTGAGTGTTTCATCCGGATGATCACACTTGGAAGTAGAGTACAACTATCTGTACATGCCACATTTTACGCCATACAATTCTGACGTGCCATTTGTGAGAAAGGAATTCTTGAGCGGGAGAGGGTGGAGGGCACGATCAAAACTGGTATGTGGCTACGCTCATGGCTCCTGATGCACTCTCAGGAGCTCTGGTGAGTGTTTTATCCGGATGATCACACCTTGTAGTAGAGTACGAGTGCTTGTATGCACCATATTCTATGCCACGCAATTCTGACGTGCACTTTGTGAGAACGGAATTCTTGAACGGGGGGGGTACGCGATCAAAATTGATATGTGGCTACGCTCACGGCTCCTGACGCAATCTCGGGAGCTCCGATGAGTGTTTCATCCGGACAATCACACTCGACAGTAGAGTACAACTACTTTCATGTGCTGAATTTTATGCCATGCAATTCTCACATGCCATTTGTGAGAACAGAATTCTTGAGCGAGGAGGAGGGTACGCGATCCAAACTGGAATGTGGCTGCGCTCACGGCTCCGGACGCAGTCTGAGGAGCTCTGGTGAGTGTTTCCATCCGGAAAATCACACCTGGTAGTAGAGTAGAACTACCTGTATGTGCTGCATTTTATGCCACACAATTGTGACATGCCATTTGTGAGAACGGAATTCTTGCGGGAGGGGGGAGTACGCGATCAAAAGTCATACATGGCTGCGCTCACGGCTCCAAACACACTTTCGGGAGCTTCAGTGAGTGTTTCATCTGGACAATCACACCTTGCAGTAGAGTATGACTACTTGTCCGCACCACATTTTACGAGCACGCAATTGTGACATGCCATTCGTGAGAACGAAATTCTTGAGCGGGGGGGATACGCGATCAAAACTGTTATGTGGCTCCACTCAAGGCTCCCAATGTACTCTTGGGAGCTCTGGTGAGTGTTTCATCCCGAGGATCAAACGTGGAAAAAGAGTACTACTACCTGTACACGTTGCATTTTACGCCACACAATTCCTATGTGCCATTTTTTAGAACATAATTATTGAGCGGAAGGGGGGGGGGGGGAGTTCACGATCAAAACTGGTACGTGGCTACGCTCACAACTCCCGACGTACTCTCGGGAGCTCCGGTGAGTGTTTCATTTGCACAATCACACCTCGAAGTAGAGTACGAATACCTGTACGCACCGTATTTTATGCCATGCAATTCTGACATTCCATTTGTGAGAACAGAATTCTTGAGCGGAGTGGGGTACGAGATCAAAACTGGTACGCGGCTGCGCTCACAGCTCCTGATGCAGTTTCGGGAGCTTCGATGAGTGTTTCATCTGGATGATGATACTTGGCAGTACCTACACGTGCCGCATTTTAAGCTACGCAATTCTGACATGCCATTTGTGAGATCGGAATTCTTGAGGGGGGGGGGACAGGGGTACACAATCAAAACTGGCATGTGGCTGCACTAACGGCTCCCAATGCACTCTCGGGAGCTCCGGTGAGTGTTTCACCTAGACGATCACACCTGGAAGTAGACTACAACAACCTGTACACGCCGCATTTTACTCTATGCAATTCTGACGTGCCATTTGTGAGAACGGAATCCTTTAGCGGGGAGCGGATACGCGATCAAACGTGGTATGTGGCTGCGCTCACGGCTCTCAACGCACTCTTGGGTGCTCCGGTGAGTTTTTCATTCGAACAATCAGACCTAGCAGTAGAGTACAACTACCTGTACGTGTTGTATTTCACACCACGCAATTATGATGTGCAATTTGTGAGAACAAAATTCTTGAGCGGGGCGGGGGGGGGGGGGGGGGGG
>SZWC01017896.1:6257-20995 GCA_023375785.1 Penium margaritaceum | reverse complement strand
GAGGGAGGGAGGGAGGGAGGGAGGGAGGGAGGGAGGGAGGGACGGGGGGAGGGAGGGAGGGAGCGATGTTGTGATGTGAGCAATCCCCGACTGTCTATACAACATAATATGACCACTCAGCCATTTCCATGCTCATGTACATACCTGATGCAGACCCAACTGGCATCAGAGTACCGACGGGTTGTGATCCCATCCACCAGGAGCTATGAGACAGCTGCTACGACATCCGAGATACATGCTCGGGTGCTCTGCAGATTTTTTGTAGCTGCTAGAGTTTTCTGTGGACTGTCTTTTGAACTTGGTTTGCATGTTTTATACACTTTGTTCACCAAAAACCGTCGGACCTATGCGTGTGGCAAGTCGTAGTGTCCGGCTCAATATTATGCGTTTCTATGTTCAGATGGTGTTGTGTTTGGATGCCTACGCGCAGAGTTATGGCCACAACAGTGGTTTGGAGCCCGTTTTGAGACAACCTGACAATGCCGCGTGTGTCACACACCGTGCGTCGTGGCAGGTATCCTAGTGATCATTAAATTTCTGACCTGATGCATATGCAATTTGAGGAAATTTCTGACACTTCAAAATCATTTGGGGTAAATGGTTACAATCATCAAAAGTAGGGTGTAGTTACTAAATTTTGACAAATGGGGTATCTGAGTTTTTTTTTTTTTTCCCCCACCTGACAAAGGTCTGTCAATTGGCGAACATTCGAATGTGAAATTTGAATGGTCAACTGGTGCTCGTTTGTGCCATTCAAAAGCAACAAATCGTTTGGAATCTTTTGCGTTTACAGTATCATCCACTCACATGCCCCCGTGCCGGTGCAACTTTCCATTTCTCAGACCACAACTTTAGGGTCGTGGACATTGTCAACATCTCCCAAACATGGTCGCTAGTGGAACTGGTTTGGGAGTGGCCATTTTCAGACCGTCTACAAGGCATCCAAAGCCTTTCCATTGGCCAATGCAGTGGTTAACCACGTGGGAAAAATAAAACCTTCCGAACTCCCAATGGGTTTTGTGTTTTTGACACACTCATCGCAAAAACTGTGCACAGATGGTTTGTTGCGGGTACCAAAGTTTTAAAGCTGCAGTACACAGAGGGAGTGAATGCGAGGAGTGCCGCTTCCCCCACAGCACCGGTGAACAAAGAAAAAGAAAGTATGGCAACAAGGGAAAGCTAGAATGGATGGAGGACAAGCCGAGATTATTGCTGAAATGAAGCACGGTTCAACACAAGCCCGTGATGCTGGACATGGCCTCAACATCAAAGGTGTCTGTTGGGAAATTAGAGGCATCTTCATCCTACATGCCCCGGATGAACTTGCGCGCATGTAATTGTGCGCGTTTAAGAGGGCATGGTCAAGGAGGTTCATTCGCGCCGAGATGGGATGGACATGGTGTTCGTCAACTACGACTGCGCAAAAGGTCTCCTGGACTGGGAGGAGCAAGTCTTGACCATGTATTTCCGCGCGGAATGCATGGTGATGATTTATGGGATTGTGGCTTTTATGGTGCTCAACGCCGATGACATCGGAGTGCAATCAATGCCTGCTGCAGGGTACACATACGCACCATGCAGTGCTGACGATGTTGGCATCCCCAACCTAGAAGACAAATGCCAGATCATAGCGGTCATGACTTTCTTGATGAACGGTTTGCTCCTACCGATACAGATGATTTCAGTGGCAAGACCATCCGCTGCCAGCCACGTGGTGGAATTTCCACTCGTTTGACTGATGACGGATAGAACTTGAACTTCACCCCGACCCACTGGGGAAACGACGATACTACACGCAAGTGGATGCGTGACATCGTGCACCCGTAGCACCGGAAGACATGTTCTACATTGGGTGTCCATGAGGGAGAAGCACATCCGCTGCTTGTCTTGGACATCTTGCGTGCGCAATGCTGCAACACGTTCCAGGAGTTATTGAACAAAAACTTTCCCTACATGCATACTGTTTACAACATTGTAGGTTGCACTCCGAAGGCTCAACCTGCTGACGTTGAAATTATCGGACCATTCAAAAACAGGGTAGAAGAACTATTTTCTGAGTGCGGCACGAAGCGTTCAAGGGAGGGGGGAAGCATGCGTCTAGGCTTGCAAGCGTTGAAGGATGCTTCTTGTGAGTGGCTCCATCTTGTGTTGGAGTATGTGATACATGCGGAACCCATGGTAGAAAATGTGTGGGCATGGTGCAACTTCCTATGTGTTCTAGACCATGCATTTCAGATGACAGCTGCACCCATTACATGAGAACTGCTTTTCCACTCTGATACAGTGGTGGAGGGTGATTATATTGTATAGTGGATGTCCATTTCTATGAAATAATTTTGTTTTACTCTCTAAATCAAGCCTGACACGTTGTGTGACATGTGTATTTAGAAAACAGCAACAACATACACAGCGGATGTTCATTAACGATGAACATTCGCTGTGTATTGTTCCGGCCCTCTGTCGGAACAATACGCCCCATCCACCCCTCCTCCAGAACGATGAGCCCCATCACCCCTCCGTTGGAACGATAAGCCTGATCCGCCCCTCCGCTAGCACAATAAGCCTCATTCGCCCCTACCCTTGAACGATAAGCCCCATATACCCGGAGGAAATGCTGAACTCCTAGTGTGACGGTATATTGTTTATTTTCTGCTGAATGAGGGTGACCTGGTAATATTAATTCACTTTTCAGAATTTTTGTACTTGATTTTGTAGAAGCACGCATCATGCATGTACGCGAGTCTCACGTTTCTGTTTGACGGCGGGAATTACAAAACTTCGGTACTTCATAATTTTCGGTTCAGCGTGCTTGTTCTATTCTTTAACTGGGGGTATGTTTTCATTCCAAACATATTTCATGTACTTCGGGTTTCCTTCATTCCACAGCCAGAATTTTTGCATGGCCATCTAAACACCGACCGCATGATCTTTGTCACACCGAAACACCCCCTGGGCGAACCTCGGCCATGAGTCGGCAGGGGTCATGCACTGGCATCCATACGTGTTGCCGAGCCGAAGAGCTCCCTGGCCAGCTCAGAAAGTGGTCAGCGGGCCAATTAGTGTGCGCCGATGAACGTGACGAGATTTGTCCGTGGTGCAACTTCCGCGGCACCCCATGAAGAGATGCTGTTGACATGTCGCTGTCACATCCTTGCAACCGCCTGTCGCCATGGGCATGCTGGAGGGGTACCAGAAAGCATGGTGTATTATTCGTTGCCGCTGGACGACACAGACATGCACTAAATTAGCAGACTATATGCTCGAACGAACGTATCGGTGGACAGTACCCTCATCCTACGTGTCAACCTATCCTCGGACGGTCCGGCTGGAGGACGCGTTGTTCTGGGGGGGGGTGCCTCTGAGTTTGATCCAGTCTGATTTAGTCTCGCACGGTCGTCGTTGACGCCGTCACCGCTCCCCCAAACCATGTTGCTTCTACCGCTGGTTCCCTCGTGACTCCGGGATGGTGGACAACCAAGTCGTTGAGCACACCGGAAAGCCTGATGGGGAGGGTAGATGAGATAAATAGCTAGGTATGTTGTGGTCTAGATACCCTCTGTTTTAGACTGATTCTCAAGACCATGCGTGGCACATTGCCACGCAACCAAGTCCTAACGAGAACGCTCCTCGTCCTGCTCAGGGTCCTGCACCGCGGTGGTACCCCGATAACCCTCCTCCGAACGACCCATCAGGCACGTTTGACGATGTCATGTTTTGGCTGACTCGGGATTGGGCAGATGACTGGTGGGACCGACAGTTGGACGAGGCTGACACCCACCCACATAACCAACTCCATGATGAACCACCCTGTGCTCCCAGGTCCCCGAATATCCGGGAAGTCGGACCGGTTAGGTTTAGCATGGGACGCCATCGCGTCCAGTCCGTCGCACATGGCCACCTCGGCAATTCTCACTTTGTGTCCATGGTGTTCCCTGTGTCCGCTTTGCTTGCGAACAAGAAAACCATGTGGTTGCAACAACAGTTTTGTAAACCCGCTATTGTGAAAAGTCTTCTCTGTCGTGTTATGCTATTCTTTCATGGACAGGAGACTCTGACAACGAACCATGTCATAGTCCAAAGAAACTGAAGCAGATGCCGAAGGAGCTGACAGAGTGCATGTTTTTTGACAACATAGACGCCGCTCGGGCATTTGTGGAGGATTATGCGGTTGACAACTGCTTTGGTCTCAAGTGGGCGCGTAGTGAGCCTGCAAGATTCCACGTTACGTGCGCCGAGGCAAAAAACAAGGGGTGTACCTGGCTCCTCTGAGCCCGTGTTATGAGAAATTTTGGACACGTGACCGTGTCCCACTACGCCGAGGGACACAAGTGTGTCCCTAGCATTGGCCGCGACAATCCGGCGAGGCAGAAGGGGTGGGTGACAAACAAAATCTTGGAGGCCTTGCAGCGTGACCCGACAGCATCAACTACCATCCTGCAGCAGGTTCTCCAGGAACGGACCGGCGTGAATGTGTCAAACAACACGCTCTTCTGTGCCAAGACACTCGCCCAAGAAAACTTGATGGGCAAGAAGACCGACACGTGGAGTCTCTTTCCATCCTACATCGACGAGGTGTGTACCCACGTTTAGTTTTAAACCGTTGCAGTTTGGTTTTGAAAAGCTTTTCATGTCTATTCACATGTGTATATCCACGTGCTGTGTGCAGCTCAAACGCGTGGACCCAGGTACACACGCTATGGTGCACAAAGACAAGAACGGTGCCTTCTTGTGGGCTTTTGTCGCTCCAAGTGCCGCCAGGATCGGCTTTCAACACAATCGCCAAATTTTTACCATGGATGCAACATTTCTCAAGAACGGGCACAAGTTGGTTTTCTTGCTTGCCCAACTTTTTTGATGCCAACGACCATGTAGTGCCCATGGCGTGGACACTGGCGCCGTCAGAGGATGAGAAGGGTTGGAATTTTTTTGGGCTCAGCTAGCACTCGCATATTCCACTGTTGCACAGTCTGGCACTTGCATCATCACAGACAGAGAGAAGGGGTTGGAGAAAGTGCCACAGAAGTACCTGACTGGTGCTACACACCCCTGTTGCGCTTGGCAGATACGCAAGAACGTGTGTACGTCCTACGAGAAAAAGGCCACACACTGGGCATGGAATTGTGTGCATGCACTCAATGTCGAGCAATGGGAGAAGACAACCACCCACGGTGTCAAGTGAGTGCTTCTGCGTGTGCATACCTCTCTGGGAGATAGGGGGAGGATGGGAGTGTGGTGGGGAGGGGTGCCTCTGGAGAAGTGGACATGCCTCCATTTCCCTTTGGGAAAAGGAGGCCACACCACTTCAAAAGTAACGGAGAGCTAGAACGCGCGTATCATAGCACACCGCATGCTCTATCCGTACTACTGTTTTGTCAGCATCTACCCCCTTGTACAGTACATTTTCTATGCTCGGCATGCCCAGGCACAAGGTATGAAGACTGTGTTGGCCCCTTCCCACGTTGACCGACTCCTCCACTGCCTTGCAGTGGCACATGAGTACACCGTGACGGAGGAGGGCCCCAACACAGCAACGGTGGAGGGCCCAATGAACCATCCGCGGCAGGTTGATTTGCTCGAGAAGTCTTGTAGCTGTGGCAGGTAGAAGGAGTTCCTTGTCAGCATGCATGCGCTTTTTTGCTCATCAAGTGCATCAACGCAGAAAACCTGGCTGATCCTGGACTCACCCGCATGGTGTTCCGTCAGGCATACAACAACCCCATCCCCTCACCAGTGGTAAAGAACATACGGCCAGTAAAATCCTTGTGGCTGCAACCGGGACCTAGACGTGGGAAGGGCCGCCCACGCAGCACACGGATTGACCGTGAGACCTTACGCAAGAAGAACTTCATTTGTCCACAGTGTGGACAAAAGGGACAAACCAAGTCACGGTGCAAAAACCCGCCTGCTCCAACCCCTGCACAGGCTGCAGCAAGGGGGTATGATGGAGGTCTTGAGGCAGCTGCAGCACGGGCTCCAGCCGCCTTGGAGGCACGTGCAAATGCCTCCTTGACTGTGGATGCTCCACTTGCAAAGTATGCCAGTGGTGACGAGGAGTACGACCCCGAGGCTCCGCCTCAGGATGACCCAGATGATGAGGATGATGGTGTTGAAAGTGATGAAAATGGTACATACCCCCCTTCTATTGGTGATGATGGTGAGACGGTGATGCAAGATGAGCACACCGATCAGTTGGATGAGGAGGAGAGGGAGTGGTAGGAGACGTACGAGGAAGAGCCAGAGGAGGCAGAGTGAGGTGAGTCTGTGTTTGGTATGTTTTCAGTTCAAGAACTTTTGTGCAGCATACCTCCTGTGCTTTGCATCACAAACTGTTAGTTTTGTTCATGTGCAGTATGAACTATGCTGGACACTGGAGTTTGAACAGACCATTCAGACAGGTGGCTTACAGTTTAGGAGGAAAGGGGGGTTTTGGGTAAGGCAGAAGGTTAGGGTTAGGTTGAGCCACAATAGTTCATTGTAAGTGGGGAGGGGGGGCAGTGGTGTACATGTTTCAGGAAGCAGTCATGGCGGCCAACATTCAGACAGCGAGTCAGAGCTATTTTATGACACTGAACACTGTCAGCCGTGGGAGCAGCTGTGTCCTGTGTGTGACATTGTTCACTTTCTTCGAGGGTTGAGTCTTGAACTATTCGAGGAGATCACGTATCCCACCTTCACTGTGTGTAGTGTTTAGTCATTCATGTTTGCATATTGGAGTTTTCCCAGGCGTGTTTCCCTTTGCAAATTATGTCCTGTGACTGACATGATGTTTAAAAAGTACTGCAATAGAAAGGTTCATTATAGTAACTCATGTTTAACAAGAACATGGTAACCCCCTGTTGTCTGTTCCATGTGTTCATCCTAAACTCTAACATTGTGTACCACAAGAATAGCAGACATAGTTTTAACCTATATGACGAATAACTTTCACTCTCTAATTCATCACACAGTTAGGGGGTTATCTATTATAGCCTCCAGAACCACCCATAGCCAAACCCCAAAGATGACTTGTACATGCATTCACAAGTTTGTGGTCAGTCTTCACTACACAAGACTTTTCACTATGTGTGAACGTATGCTATTGCTTATGTAAACCTGTTCAGTGTCTGTCTTATGTAACCGACATTGTTGTCGTAAAAGATGAAGTAAAAGGTGGGTTTTCCCTGTAAGTGTCCTGTTCTGGCTGCTACATTGGTCATTACTTTGTCCACATGTACCCTAAACATGTGGACATTCAGTTTCTTTAATGCGGACTAATAATCACAACGAGGGTGGTATATTGATCATTTCACGTGAAAGTACTTGAGCCCAAAATGCCAGGAAAATAGTTATGTTCAACACCTAGGCCATGGCCATATGATGACCATTGTTACAACCGCAAACATGGAATTGGCCACACCGAGATCCATGGCGTCCAATTGGGTGGACAGTAAACCGGGCGTGCATGGGGTGCCCGCATGCCCAACTGCCAACACATGGTGTATGGGTCGGCGGGTGTTTTGGGTTGATGATCTCCCATGCGTCCTGTTCTACACTATCTTTGCCCACTCAGCCACCGCAGTTCCATGATCCATGGGAGGGGGGGGGGGAAATGCTACGGTTCCGCAAGGACCGTGAACCAGTTCTGGACGACCAGCCCAGCGCTGCAACGGTGGCAGAGGACGCGTATCTTGAACATGGGACATGTCGAAAGAGAGTTTGCTCAATGTACTCGTGAGTACGCAAGTACGCGGTCAAAACCGTTTTATATACAGAGCATACGTACGGGTTTGACAGCGCAAACGACACGACTATGTCACGTACCGGGTTGTGTATTTGAAAAGGGTTTGGTCATGATATACCCAGTTTTTGGAACTGTATAGCTGATATGCCAATGTTGCACACAAAACAATGCATATGAAAATGCCGCACAAAAAATAACGCATATGACAATGTTGCACAGAAAATAATGCATATGACAATGCCGTACATAAAATAACGCATATGCCAATATTACACAGAAAATACCTTAGGAACCTAGAAACACTAAAAAAAGTCATGTTCTCGCCACATACCATGTAGCATTGATGCATGCCATGATTTTTGTCATTCACTATGTCTCCAACAGATGCACCATTGCACTTTTTTCCATTTCAGGTCCAAAACACATGTTGTGATCCTGCATGAAGAAAGGGATATACGGCTGATTGATTTTGTTGCGGAGGCTGGGTGGATGGTTGCTTTTGTAACGCATGGTGGGCGGATGGTTGCTTTTCTTCTGAAACACAGGCGGATCGTCATTTTCTTCCAAACGATGGGCGGATGAGAGTCACACTTTGTGATTTATGGGTATCTGAGCTATTTCACCCATTTGAAAAGCATCAGTCGTCATGTGCGGCGGACGACACACCCAAACAGGGAGGCGCATGTGTGTAGGGTACCAAGTCGAGCCTCTGCGTAGAGCGAAGCATTTACGTTCGGCAGCAGGTGTCTAGGGTAAGGTTCCGTTCCGATGGTCGGGTTGTGTCACAACAGAAAACATGGGTACATTAGGTTATTTTCCATCATTTTGAACGGTTCCACATCGAAAGCCGTTCCATGGGTACATGGGGCTTAGTCTTCTGGCGGAGGGGCGAATGAGGCTTATCATGCTGACGGAGGGGCGGATGAGGCTTATCGTTCCGACGGAGGGGCGGATGGGGCTTATCGTTCTGGGAGAGGGACGGATGGTGCTTATCGTTCTGACAGAGGGGCGGATGGGGTTTATTGTTCTGACGGAAGGGTATTTGACGGTCAAGGGTGACAAAACAGGGGGTAATCGGCATTTTCACCGAAAAGAAAAATCCATTACTGTTGTAGCCACGCGCGCGATCAGTCAGGATGCCTGACAGATCGTGCGTGGCAGGTACACATGGTCCTTTAGGACCACATGTACCTACCACGCATCCGAGTCATGCTGCTTGACATGCCGTGATCACCGCATGTCAAGAGCACGCGGTGCCTCGGCGATTCAAATCACCATTCCGTGATTTGAATCACCAGATTACGAAGGAGGACACCAATACTTTATAGTTTTTTACACAGAGGTAGGAGTTGGATTCAGAAACAAAATATAAATGAGGTTAAGAACCTGACAATAAGACTTGGCTGGTGGTTTTTAAAATTTGATTTTCTTATTCATTCCATAATGATTTTTGTGCCTGGATAAATTTGTTGAAGCATCAAATTCTGGGATTACAAAAAGGGTTAAAATCGAATTTAAAAGTCAGTAGGGTACTGCTCTTTTTGGCTCTTGCTCTGTGGCTGAGACATCTAGTCCTTACTCCCAGGCCATTGGTTCCCTGTTCCAGGCGCAGGAGGATATTCGGTAGCAGCAGGTGGCTTAGGCGGCCACCCTTGAGGAGATTCTCATTATGCTCCAGAGGATGCAGTAGCCTTTGCTCGCCGTAGTCGGAGCACCATAGTAGGACATGTAGTAGGAGGGCGTGCAACAACAGTTACAAGGCCCTCGAGTGACTGGTCTCTAGGTTTCTGGCCTCTGGCGATGAGAGGTGTCAAAGGGATTAATCGTCTCCTGTTCAGTCAAGGGACCAATGGAATGCAAGATTCTTGGTTGACCGTGCCTTCATTCTCGGCGTGTCCTTTGGTGGGCTTCCAGCATCCTATCTGTTCAAGTGTGCCCTTCAGGTCCCCCTCTTCATGGAGCGGTGGCCAAAGGACTTCAAGACCCTACCACCAAGCTGCGATAATTGTGTTGGGTTCGACGCCTGGAAGACCCTCTTCCAAGTGTGGAATGATGAGGAGGGCGTCCGGCCATTTCACTTGAGCCAGTATCAGACGACAGATCCTTGCCCTTGTGTAGTTTGTAGCGAGAGCCATGTGTAGCTTGCTGTATGCCGTACCCCAGGTCGTCGTTGTCAAATTCTACCCGTTCTAAGGGGCTCTCGGTACGAGCATCGGAACGGACCTCCACCACAGGTGGGAGTTGGTCCTGACCCTGCTGGCAGCTGAGACCCATGCAACGATGACGGCGCATCTCCGGGAGTTCAACTCCCTTCGACAGCTTCCCTTTGATTCGGTAGCAGCCTAATGGCCACGAGTTATGCGGATCTACACTCGCCGCAGCACTGTCGGCGGCTCGTAGCTGTGGGCTCTGCACACCATTATGGTTGGAACCAGCATGGGGTTCACGTTCTTCGACCAGGCGATTCTCGTTGAACTGTCAAACTCCTTGTAGCTGCTCCCTTTGGCCCATCTGTACTACATGTAGCATACAACTTCACATGAGGCTGCCCAAGCCCATCAGGCGATTCTCTGGCTGCCGCCATGACCGTCTCACTAACGACCTCTCTCCTCCTCAGTGCCTCCTCCTCACCCTCCTCTCCTTCGCTCTCCTCCCAAGCAGTGGCGGCCATTGCACAGGGAAATAAGGGTAAATGGATTCGTGAAAAGGGGTAGTAGTAGTAGTAGAGGCAGCATCCGCAGCAGTCTGGAAGTTTGGTCCACTGCTACAACTGTGGGGGCACACATTGCTATACTGAGTGCACGCAGTCCCTTGACTGGACTCGAAGCATGCGAGGCCTTGAGGCCATGCATACCCAGTGGAAAGCTGCCTCTAGCACCACCCAGACTGGTCACGCGACGAGGACGGCAGCTCACCCTCCACTCACCACCAGTGACGCTCTTCTCGTAGACCCATGCGAGTGCATCATCATAGAGCTTTATCACCTTTTGGCACTCTACACTCAAGGAGGTCGGAGTGTGTTGGCACAGTCGTGCAGTCCACAGTGTCCTCTTCTTTTTGTGATGATGGTGATATGTGTGGAGGAGCGTCAACTACCTCGGATGACTTTGGGCCTAATTATACACAGTAGTTAGACGAGTCCCAAATTCATGATGTCCGTCACTATTTTGTCGCCCATGCTGGGCATGTAATTGCAGCGAAGTGTTTTGTGGCCTGTTGCTTGTGTCAGAATAATACCCACTGACCAGAGGTCTGACCCAAGGTTTCCTAGTATTAAGGAAATACCCCGAGCGAACGCAAGCAGGACTCCAGGGCAGCAATTATTCAAGTACTTTCGCCAGGACCAGATCACCTTCAACACGTGAGCGCGATCACCGCCCGAGGTGACCGTTCAACGACAACTAGGAACCGGCCGTTCCCCACCACCGACCAACAACCATACCTCCGCGCGACCCGATTCTCGCTACACGACGCCGACACCCCATGCTGGACCACGTCCGTCCGACTACGACTGTGCACCATCATGCTTCTCTCCAACTCCACGAACGTGGGCCATCCACAGTGAACATGCAAGTGTCGTGCAGAGCCACAAAGTGGCTCCACGTCCCACGCCACCAACACCAGGATCTTGGTGGCTAAGGCTCTACGCCTCACACCGCCCACCGTAGGCCCATCATCTCAGTAGGATCCCCGATGCTAGCAGAAGTACTCAGAGGTAGTCGTAGCGCCCTTGTTCGTTGCCTCTCTTCCATCTGATCACCTGCCATAATCCGAGTGTTTTCTCATGTCCTAGCCTCTCTACATTTTCCTGACATGGTATCAGAGCCCAGAAAAATATCATGTGCGCATCAACACTCTTGCTCTCATCGCTGACACCTATACTGCCAGGACGAGGCACGCCACTTCAATCTCAACCCTACAACATCATTCAAAGCATTTCAATCTCAATACTTGTGCCTTCATCCTCAAGCATCCTCGGAGCATTGCAAGGGAGACGTGTATGGACGCGATCTCCCCCAAGATCCCCGAGCAATCTTTGTCGTAGTAGCAGCAGCATCGTCTTCCACTCAATCACAAGCAGTCTCTCCCTCAGTCACAGCAGCAGTAGCAGCAGCCCGTTGGACCATATTACACCGTATGAGCTCTGGTTTGGATACCGTACTGACCTCCGTCTCGCTCACGTCTGGGGATCATTGGCCTCCGTGTGGTACACCGAGGACCAGCAGGGGTCCAAGGTCTCACCTCGGGGCCGCATGTGTGCCTTCGTAGGCATTTCCTCGCGGTCGAAGGCTTGTCGCTTCTGGGACCCTACTCGTCGTCGCGCCATTGAGTCACGCGATGCGCTCTTTTTCGAGTCTCTCACCTACCGTGGCCTGACTTCGATCACGGCACTCTCTGCCACATATGTTCCTACCTGTGAGGGTTCTCGGCGGATGGGGGAGACTTTTACGCCAGCAAACACCTCTCATCAGGCTGATGTGTCCGTTCGAGCCCCCTTCACCTCTTGGTCTCCGGCCCTTGATGACCTGGCGATCATCGCTCTCGGTCCAGAGACCTCGTCCATACAGCCTGTTTCACACCCCACAGGTGTCCCTACTTCAGCTCCCGCGCCTACTTCTGCGCCAGTACCTGCGTCAGCTGGCACTCCTGTTTCTGTGTCTGGTCCAGTCTTGCCTACTCCCGTACCTGCGTCTGCTGGCATTCCTGCCTCTGTGTCAGGTCCACTCTTGCCTGCTCCTGCTGTCACATCTAGCCCCGTGTCCCCCACACACGCACCTCCTTGCACGGCATCACCAGCTGCCTTGCCTCAGCCCCCACCAATTGTGGTCGTGCCTGAGGTACGCCCCTCGAGCTCAGGTTACTCCCGTGAGCTCGGTGGCCGTCTTCGACCACTGGATTCCAGAGCTCAGCGAGAGTCGGGCCTCGCACCCAGGCGCCCCTCTCGCAACATCGCGAGTGGTGACCCCGGCACAAAGGCCCTAGGCCTAAGTGTCCGCACTGAGCTCACACAGGTACATCCAGCGTGCCATGTAGGGCACGATCTCGTCACTCACCAGTTCCATATCGCTTGTGATGCAACCGCTGATCTTGTGGTTGTCAGGCCTAGCACCGAGGCATGTGCCCTTGCCACGCAGAGCTCTCCCTCTATGGCGCCCGACCCAGGCACCGTGAGGGAAGCTCTCTCATCACAGGATGCTGACGCTTGGCGAGCTGCCTGCGAGGATGAGCTTCGCGCTATCGGAGAGCATAGAGTCTACGAGCTTGTCGACCTTCCGCCAGGGAGGAAGGCTATCCAGATCAAGTGGGTCTTTCGCAAGAAAGTGAAGCCGGATGGCTCACTGGAACGCTACAATGCCCGCTTGGTCGTCAAGGGGTACTCTCAGATTGAGGGCGTCAATTACACTGACACTTTTGCCCCTGTCGGCCGCATGACCTCAGCTCGAGCTCTGTTCGGTGTAGTGGCTCAGCATGACTGGGAACTGCACCAGATGGATGTGAACAATGCGTTCCTCCATGGCTCTCTGGATGAGGAGATTTACGTGGCTCAGCCACCAGGCTTTGAGGACGGTGACAAGGTCTGGCGCTTGCGCAAGTCCTTGTACGGCCTCAAGCAGTCTCCGCGGTGTTGGAACCGGGAGATCACCGGCACTTTGACTCGTGCGGGATATGTACAGAGCGAGGCAGATCCCTCTCTCTTCATCCTACCGACACCCGAGCGGTTCACCGCCATCCTGGTCTATGTCGATGACCTTCTGATCGCGTCTCCNTCGAGCTCTTTTCGGTGTAGTGGCTCAGCATGACTGGGAACTGCACCAGATGGATGTGAACAATGCGTTCCTCCATGGCTCTCTGGATGAGGAGATTTACGTGGCTCAGCCACCAGGCTTTGAGGACGGTGACAAGGTGTGGCGCTTGTGCAAGTCCTTGTACGGCCTGAAGCAGTCACCGCGGTGTTGGAACCGGGAGATCACCGGCACTTTGACTCGTGCGGGATATGTACAGAGTGAGGCAGATCCCTCTCTCTTCATCCTACCGACATCCGAGCGGTTCACCGCCATCCTGGTCGATGTCGATGATCTTCTGATCGCGTCTCCATCCCTTGAAGCCGTGAAGGAGGCCAAGGCTGTCCTTCAGACTGCCTACACGATGAAGGACCTCGGTCCTGCATCGGTGTTTCTTGGTATGGAGATCGTGCGAGATTGCAGGCGTCGGACATTGTTGCTATATCACGCCCGATATGCACGAGTCGTGGGGGAGCATTTCAGCAATCTCCTTGGTGCGGTGCCCACCGCTTCCACACCTCTTACACCCGATGGACAGGATGCCTTGAAGGTGGATGATCCCACACAGCTAGGGGAGACAGTGGACGTGACCTTGTACCTCCGTCGCATCGGATCTCTGATGTGCATGGCCACTACCAGACGTCCTGACATTGCTTTCGTTATCAACCTCCTCGCTCAGTTCTCGCAGGCTCCTTGTGCGAGAGCCCTTCACGCGGCTGTGCGAGTGGTACGGTACGTGGTCTCCACGCCGTACCTCGGACTCTGCTTTCGTCGGCAGTGTTCGATGGTCCTTGACGGCTACACTCACAGCGACTGGGCTTGGAGCCCATATGGACGCAGCCGTACTTTCTACGTGTTGCTGCTCGGTGGTACCGCTCTCTCTTGGCGTAGCGGGAAGCAGGGCTGCATCGCACGTAGCTCGTCAGAGGCAGAGTACGTTGCTTTGGGCGTAGGGGCTGCTGAGGCGGTACGGCTGTAGCGCCTGTTTCTTGAGCTTGGTCAGTCAGTACCCGCTATTGTGCTTCGTTGCGACAACCAGAGTGCTCTTGCCATTGCGGAGAACTCCGGTGTCTTTCACGCTCAAACGAAGCACATTGCAGTTGAGCATCACTTTGTGCGTGATCTGGTGGAGCGACACGTGATCTCCGTCATGTGGGTTGGCACTGACATGCAGCGTGCTGATTTCTTGACGAAGGCACTAGCTCGCGGAAAGTTCCTAGTGGCCATTCGTTCTG
>SZWC01017895.1:24735-47236 GCA_023375785.1 Penium margaritaceum | reverse complement strand
AGATATAGAGAAAGAGAGAGAGAGAGAGAGAGAGAGAGAGAGAGAGAGAAGCAGTCAAGAAATTCAGCCACTATGTTGTGATGAGCCATGGAGAACAAGAGAACGAGAAAAGAGGTTTGGTGAAAAGCTCTCTGAGGGTGTCATTGTCTTGGAGAAGCCATTGTTTCGACATTGAGACTCCCAACGGCGGACACTCAGTTTTTCATATGAAACAGGTTTTTGCAACATGCTCATTGAGAGGCAATAAAACAGTTGAAAATGAACATCCATTCGCAATTAGCTGATATGATCTTTATGCGAGTAATGATCCATCCAGACATGGAAACGTGGCCTGGTTTAAGGAAACATTGGGGTGATAGGCGCAGTTCTCTTGTGTAGTGGTTATCCAGAAGACATGAAGGCGTAGCTCCATTAGTCGCCTGCGTTCACACATTGAGGGAATGTCGAAGGACTCCAAGGCATCTCCAGAGTTCAGGCATGATTGTTGTTACAATTGCGTGAAGAAATTCTTGTAACAACGGTGTCATGTATGGAATCAGAGAAGTGGAATTTGAGGAGAAGATTGTAAAACTGACGCATAAGGAGAGCGCATGAGGTGTAGGAGTAGATAAAGAATATTGATTTCATATAAGGATAAAGAACAGTGATCTTGTTTTGTGAAGCCATTTAATTTTAAAGTTTAATGTTTGCGATGGGTCAATTTGGCACTAGACATGTTTGTAAGGATACGGATGGGTTTTTTAGAAGAGCATAAGGTGGAAGATAAATTTTTGGGGTGCGATTGCCAAGCACGATGATGTGTGTCTTTATTGTCATTTGTGCGGCTGCAAGTTTATCGAGATTTAGTTTATAGGCTCTCAACACATACGGAGACTCTGCATTGTGGCATAAGGATGAGCATAGAATTCTCACCTTTTCCTCCCCACGTGCATAGATAAAGAGAAAGGGAGGAATCAGGTAGCCTTGACGGAACCCAAAGTGAAAAGGTTTAATCTAGGGCTTGGTAATCATCCATTGAATGAGGAAGAACACATAAACGATTGAAAGAAAAATCTCAATCTATCGAATGAAAGACAGAGGGGAACTAAAGTGGGAGATTACATGCAAGAGGTATTGTTGGTTCACTGTATGACACTATTTTGGGATGTATGTAAAGAGAAAATTAGGAGGAAATTTAGTGTTTGTGGCAGTGTTGCATGTTATGAAGCTACCGAAGAGAGTGGGGAATACATCTGCATGCGATAAAACCTCTTGGACTTTTGTGGAAAATTGGACCTTTGAGACTTTGTTTAGTTTTCAACGATAAGAAATGAGATTGGATGATAGTTTTCAGCATCATGTACATCACCCTTCTTATAGAGAAGAGTAGTTATGGAGTAGAAGTTCAGGAACACAGGAGGGTCATGATCTACAATATCATATAATGACAAAGATAAATGATATTCCTTGAAGAGAATGCTTGTAGGGTATGATAAGAAGACCATTGGACTGGGTCCTTGCTTGACGCTTGAGCAAGGATAGCCTCATAGATGTCTGTTTTCGTGAGGGTAGAACTCAGGGAAATAAAAACATCCGCTGATAGGCTTTTTGTATGTGAGCGTGAGAGAAAGATGAAGAAACCTGGAATATGTTCAGGCTGTTTGTAGATATGTGCATATAACTTGAATCATTCGAAAGCCATGGTGTCAACAAAGGTGCGTAAGAATTGATCCTTATCCATAAGTGCTTCCGAAGTGGGTGAGTCCAGATTGTTGAAGGTGGAAGGGGGGATAGGAGCTTATCTGCAATGCTCCATGGAAGAGATGTCTCTTGGTAGTGAATATTGTGTTCTTCAGAGTAGTAGGATTGGAGTTGATATGTGGCTTATGTAAGCGGCATCAAAGTTTGAGGGTCGAAGGTATTTGAGAATTGAGTACAGAGTTTGAGAAAATGATCATAGAAATTCGAATGTTTTGTGTCCTGCAAAGGGCTTCCAAAATGCTGTACTGACAAAGGTGGTGCATAAACTCATTCTAAAAAACTAGCAATTCCCTTGGAAGAGGAATGGTACTCAAAGTTTTACCCGAGGGCATGAGAGAAGTGAGGTTTTGAGTTTCCAAGGGGAGCTTCTCCTGGGCAGAGAGGAAATGGGGAGAATGGAAAGGGGAGTGACATGGCCAAACAGGGGAGGGCTCTCCAGAGCATGGATTGGGATGGAGAGAGAAGATAATTGGTTCTTCGGTCCAAGTTCACATCAGAGCTCAATCATGGAGCAGAGAAGGGGAATTGGCGGGTAGAGGGATGAAATGCACGAAAGGAATCTAGGAAGGATAGAACTTATGAAATCGTGGTGAGGAGAAGAGATTCAGGGTCAATAGAACGAGGGTGTTTGTGTAAGAATGTAGTAACACAGTTGAAACCCCTTAGAATGATCTGTGATGGGTGGTAGATCAACTTGTTCTGAAGGGTGTCCCAGAAAGGCAGTCATGTTGCGAGCTGAGTAGGGGCATTAATGGCTCAGACTTAGGGAGTCGTGTTGTGATGTACACGTGTGAATACGAATGCACAAGATGGGAAACACTAAAGAACCTCAGGGATTTGAATGCCTCCTTTGTGAAGGATACTGATGCAAACTTGTGCATGTAGACATTTTCATGGTGTGGACGTGCGTAAGAAATGTGTTCAGATGTCAAGACCAGAGAGGCTGAGCAGATGTGACATGCCATTGTGTGAGGACACATACATGTATAATATGTTGTTTTTTGAATTCATAAATGAGATCTTTTTTCTCTTTTGAATAAACTCCACTGTATACAAAATGGAGGATGCATTGGAGCTGTCTTAGAGAGGGTGGAGAGGGATGCGATGACACAAGTTCTTGTTTGGTGGCCATCAGGTCAAAAAGGCGGATTGGAATGTGGTAAGGGAGAGGTATGGAGCTAGAGGAGGGATGATTGCTGGAAATGGGTTGGAGCAAGGATGGAACCAATGCATTACGGTGAACGTTTTGTGGGAGGTGTTCAGGAGGATGTGGACGGGAATAGTCATAAAGCAGAGAGGGGCAATGTTTCAGAGTTTCAGGAGGAGTGGAGGGAGATGAAAACAAGGGGAAGGCGGAGAAAGGATGCAAAGAGGGAGAGCATGGAGCAACAAGGCTGCGATGGCGATGTGGTAATCTGAGGAAAGAAATGGACTGAGAAGGGGGATGTGAAACAGAAAAGGAGAAGGCCAGAAGAAGCAGAGGATTGGAAGAAGAAGCTTACGGAGAGTTGAATAGTGGAATAGTAGAAATCCAGCCACAAGGAAATTTAGAGGAGTGAGAGAACAGATTAAACATAGAAACAAGAGAACAAAGAGGAAACATGGTAGCCAGAAAAGGGGTTATATCAGAAGGAAGAAACACCTTTTGAGGAAGAAACATCGTCTGTCAGGGAATCCACGTGGTACAGTCCCGACGCTTGTCTGATCGTCTCTTGGTGGTTTACGTCTTCTGTTTCGGGCAAATCTGAGACAAAGCCTCATGATATGTGAGCAGGCAATAAGAGACAATCACTTTTGCAAAGGGAATAGCGCAATTCTGCATTAGTTTGTGTACATGGACATGATCACAAAATTTATAGGGATAGTCATGAGCTTTCCAACGCACCAAACTGCGCACGATCTGGCCAAGCGTAGCCTAGGTTACGCTTGCCAAAGCGCAGGTCTCACCCACCACAGAAGCCTAACGCCGCCACACGCTGTGGCGCCTTCTTTCACGTGCAAAGCGCCTTTCCCAAGGCGCAGATCCCATTGCACGTGGTGCAGGGATCCCCTGCACTGTTTCAACACATGTCCCCCACTTTTGGGTCGAGTTTGGTGATGGGGTGTGACGAGGTTTGAAACCTAACCGTGGGGCTGCAGTCAGAATTTTGACCAAGTCCCAGAGTAGCAAAACGTACTACTGAGTTTTGCACGACGAGCCAAGATTTTGGCTGTCCCTCAGTAACAAACTACAGTACAGGATCCAATAGATTATCCACTGGACGCCTTGGCAGACCTTCCGGAGCAAAATCTCCAAATGGTGCTTTTGTTTCTCAGTCCGGTTGATTATCCACCGGATTTTGAGTTGCAGCCGGCTCCCAGAGCCGCTGTACACACCCCAACTTTGGAAGGCCATATCTCCCTTGATACTTGTCCGATTTCAGTGAAACTACTTCCACCGGATTCAACATCTTGTTAATTTTCAGGGGAAATCATCCAATTTAGGATCCGAGTATTGGTCCAGCCGCTAGATCAACCGGAGCGGATTTACCTCTTTTTGGCGGCTTGTCGGCATCTCCCGGCGCTGCGCTTGGGCATGCGGAGGGGCAAATTTTCAACATTCTCCCCCTTGTACCTGCTTTGTCCACTGCTTTTGCTTGCTCTGACTCATCTTCCATAGTGCGCTCCAGCCCATTGTAGCTGGTCATCCCAAGCTCGGCCACGCTCATCGCGTGCCTATCCACGTGTTGCGCTTTGGTCAAGCAATTTGCAAGCATGTTGTGTGTGCTCCAATACTGCAGCACCACCTGCCCCTTCTTAACCATTTCTCGTGTGTAGTGATAACGTATGTCGATGTACTTTGTCCACCTGTGCTGAGTTGGATTGTTGGTCAGCGAGATGGAGCTAGTGTTGTTCTCTTGCACCACCGTTTGCTCCTGTTGTGGCACGCCTAGCTTCCCCAACAACCTGCGGAGCAACACCGCCTCCTTGACCGCCACGGCTAGCGCGATGTACTCCGCTTCCACCGAGGAGGTGGTGATGCAGTCTTGCTTCCTATTGCACCACGAGAACGCTACACCAGCGAGGAAGAACACGTACTCGGATGTGGACTTCTGCTTTTCCACATCGCCGGCGTAGTCTGCATCCGTGTAGCAGAATAGACACAAAGGGTCTGCCTGCCCCTTGCTGTCGAACCTCAGGTGCGCATGCTGCGTTGCCTGCAGCTAGCGGAGGATGTGCTTGACCGCCTGCCATTGTACTGGCCCTGGATCGGCCACATAACCGCTCACTTGGCCCACCGCGTAGGACAGGTCCGGTTGAGTCGTGATCATGACGTACCTGAGGTTGCCCACCGCTGATTGGTAGGGCACCCCCACCATATCCTCCCGCTCTTCTTTTGTTTATGGTGCCATTGCCGCACTCTGTTCACATGTTTTGGAGAGAGGATTACACATTAGTTTGTAGTCCTCCATGCCGTATTGCTTCAACACCTCCGCCACGTATTTCGTCTGTCCCAGCTGAAGCGTGCGTGCCCTTCAATTCCTCGTAATGCTCACCCTGAGGTAGAACTCCAGCTCCCCCATGTCCGATATCTGGAACCTGTTGCTCAGCTGCTCTTTCAGCTGCTGTAGGCTTAGCAGGTCTGAGGAGCACAAGCGATGATCACCGGATTTATAGGGCTAGTCATGAGATTTCTAATGCAACAAACCGTGCACGATTTGGCCAAGCGTAGCCCAAGTTACGCTTGCCAAAACGCAGATCTCACCCACCACAAAAGCCTGATGCCACCACACGCCGTGGCGCCTTCCTTCACATGCAAAGCGCCTTTCCCAAGATGCAGATTCCATTGCACGTAGTGTAGGAGTCCTGTGCACAGTTTCAACACACCTCCCCCACTTTTGGGTCGAGTTTGGTGATGGGGTGTGACGAGGTTTGAAACCTGTCTGTGGAGCTGGAGTCATAATTTCGACCAAGTCCCCGAGTAACAAAACGTACTACTGAGTTTCGGACGACGAGCCACAAACTGTAGTACAGGATCCGGTGGATTATCCATCGGACGCCTTGGCAGACATTATGGAGCAAAATATCAAATCTTTTGGTAGATGGTACTGTTGTTACTTGGTCCAGTTGATTATCCTCTGGATTTCGAGTCGCAGCCGGCTCCCATAGCCGCTGCGCACACCCCTCGATACTGGTCCAATTCCGGTGAAACAACTTCCATCGGATTTAGAAACTCGTCAATTTGCAGGGACAATCCGAGTAATTGCGAGCCGCTAGATCTGCCAAAGCGGATTTTCCTCTTTTCGATGGCTCGTCGGCGCCCCCCGGCGCCGTGCTTGGGCATGCAGATGGGCAACTTTTCAACAAGTTCAAAAGAAAAAAATGTTGAGAAGGGTACATCGATGAGGTAGTGATCACATTCTTTGGCTACTACCTAATGTTCAAGGCTGAGAGGTATTGTGTGCAGAGAGAGGGAAAAATGGCTATGTTAGAAAAAAGAGAAAGAACACACAATGGTGAAAAACACACGATGGACAAGAAAGAAGCATTGTCTTGATCGTCATGGGCCGGGTTTTCTAGCACATCCCAAAAGGCGACTCCTGCCAGATTTGCCATGAAGACACATGGGGGCCCAAAGGAGGACAGTCAAAGAAGGGTTGGAAGTGGAGAAAGAAACATTGTGCAATGATACAAACGACCCACAATTGGAAATCTGGTCCATCCTTTATGTCGTGCACTCCTCAAAAGGGGAAAAGGACAGGAGGTGAAGGCCTTCTTCCAAGTTGGGAAGCGCAAGGCTATTTCGATCACCTCAAAATTCTCTGGCATGTTAATGTGTATGGCAAGACGTTTTGATGGTGTGCACGGATGGGTTGCCTGGTGGCTCTGTAGATCCTTGCCCTTCTTTCCCCTGCGCTTCTTCTTACCAGAGGAGGAGGCGCCGGATGATGCTACTGCTGCTGGGGCGGCAACAGCCATTGAGGCGATGGCAAGAGAGGCGAGGGACTCCGTGCGATGGATGTGTGCCTCCTGATGAGCCTCCTCAATGCGGAGGAAGAGCTCTTATGCCCACGGCATGAGGGTACCATGGGAAGCCATCGCGGTGAGGACCTCCTGGAAGTAGTGGACGAAGACGTCGGAGAAGACGTCGGTGGTGCCGCATTTGATGGTCAAGAGAGCGGAGAGATGGGGTGGCGCAGCATCTCCGAGGCAGCGCAGGATGTCCTTTGCGCACTACCAATAGGAGGTGACCATCTCGGTCTCCCTCATGCGGAGGGAGTTGAACTCCCGGATCAGGCGGCTGGTCTCGGTGTCACTGGACAGAGAATGAGGGTGCGTAAGTAAGTGCCATGCTGTTGCGGGGTCAAGAATGCGCTAGTGGTGAGGTCGCCAAGGAAGGGTTCAAGGGCGAGCATGCAACTGGAGGGGCAACACGGACGAGGGCACGCACGGCGCGACCGGCGTCATATACCTTGTCGGCGTGGGTGGATTCGAAGGGCAATATGTACTAGGGCCACAAGCCCTTAGCCTGTGCCTAGATCCGGAAGCTAAGCTCCCAGCTCCGGAACTACTCGATAGCCTGAAGCGGAGGTGGTGGGATTTTGAAGTCCTTCGGCCTGCGATACCCACAGTGGGGCCTAGGACTAACGTCACCTTCTGCCATTGGCGTTGGGTGTGTTGTTGTGCCAGGTACCCTGTGGCATATGATACTACAGGGCTCGTGTACTCCCGTGGAACAAAAGGTGCTTGCTGCCGTTGCTACTACTACTGCTCTGTTGCTGCGGCGGCTGTTGATGCTGCTATTGCGGCTTCTGCTACGGCAGCTGTGTTGGCGGCTGCAATGCCGCTAGTTGTTGTGTTAGCGTTTTGAGCTGCTAGCGCAAAGCAGCGAGCGGATTTTTCGAGCTAGCATGATCGACGACAGAGCCTGCGGGGTGTTGATGCTGCTACGTGCCACCAGGTAACCCATCCGTGCACACCATCAAAACATTCTGTCAACAAAGAGTTAAGTGGGGAATATCTAGGATAGATCCCTATAAAATTCAAAGGAAGACAGGTGTTGAAGGTTGATCCTGAAAAGAGAGAAATAGGGGAGTAAGAGGATATGCTTTGCAACCGCTTGTAAGGCAAAGGCACCTAGAGAAACAAATTCTAATGGGTAGAATTCAACCGCAAATTATTTTGAGCGGAAAATCCATGCACAACTTGTTTATTAGCAGGATCAACTCATTGCTTCACGAGTGAAACTTGGGTTTAGCATCATGAAATGAAGAAGAAACAGCTGCTATTTTTTGTAGATTAAACAAGCAGCTGCCGCATGGAATTTGTCAACGACATGGTTGATCAATATTTTTTGGAACAAAGGGGTTTGTGATTGTTCAAAGTGCAAAGTTTGGGGGGTCTGCGTATGGAGTCAAAGTGTCCTTATGCGGCTGGTAACCCCTAAACCCTTCTGTATGAAGTTGGGTTCTAATTCTGTTTGTGAAGGATCTTAGGGGTTTGGACGGAAGAAAGTGTCAACCGGCTTGAGGCAAACGGACTAAAAAATAGGGCCCACACAATAGCACCTGTCGTCCGCTCTTAGCATCTCAGCTAGGAAAAGATATCACCCTCAGGATCACGGTTCCACACTGAGCAGTTCCTAGGCAATCACTTGCTAGCAACTGTGTCCACTTAACACTTGGTCACTTTCGCGCGAGGTGGTAGTCAAAGGCTAATTCCAGGGGCTTAGACCAACCAGTGTCTTATTTACACTGTTCCTTAGTTGGACAGCTCTGCGAGGAGCATCTAAGGCCAGATTGTGTAATTAGAATGAGGAATGAGCCTGGTACTCTTAGTCCTAGGCCTGGCTTCTAAGGTGTGTGGGTAGTGGCACTTTTGGGGTGGTCACTCCACACCACCTCACCAGTCCGCCAATTGGCGCATCCACTGACCGCCAAGTGGCGCACTGTCCTCATGCATGGAGAAATGGCTAAGAAGCTTCCCCTGTGCAGGAAGGTCAAAAACCTTCTTGCGCACATCAAGGCTTGATCGCATGACCTCTTGTTCCTAAGTCCAACATGCTATCTGTTGCGCTACACTTCTGGTGTCTCGCTTGGACTTGCACCACGAAAAAGGTTTGGGGGACTTACTCGAAGGGAGCAGTGCATGCCCAACCTGTCCATCAAGCCATAGCAGAGGCCATGGGGCATAGAATAACAACAATCCTCCCTTGCACCTCAGGCCACCTGCTGTGGTAGTTTTCTCCCGCAAGAACCCGTAGCTCTGGGTTACATTTGTGCACGTCAACCTTCTTGGTCTTTAATTCTCATCTCTTGCATCCACCATGCCGACTCCTCGAGCACCTGCAACATGCAAGTCGCTGTCTAGCGGCTTTGTCAAGAAGTTTGCAAGCATTTTCTTCGTTGCAACGTGCTCCAGTTCCACGATACCCTTGGCGACTAGGTCACGAGAGTAGTGGTACCGAATGTCGATGTGCTTTGTACGCTGGGAGATCATGTCGTCCTCTACCATAGCGATGGCACTTTGGTTGTTGATGCGAATGACCATTGCTTCCTCTTGTGGTGCCTTGATCTCATCAAGCAAACTGCAAAGCCACTGTGTTTCCTTGCACACTTCGGAGAGTGCAATGTACTCCGCCTCAGCAGTAGAAAGCGAGACGCATTCCTGCTTCCTGCTTGCCCACGAGACTGCACCACCGTTGAGAAGACAGACAAATCCCGAGGTGGACTTCCTGTCGTCAACCCGCCCTCCCCAGTCCGCGTCAATGTAGCATGTTAGGCGCAGCAAGGCTGATCCCTCTAGACCTCCAAACTGAAGTCCCACGTGCTGAGTCTTTTTGAGATAGCAAAAAATCCGCCTCACGGCTTGCAAATGTTCTGGCCCAAGGTTGGCCACAAATCTGCTCACCTGGCCTACTGCATAAGCAATGCCAGGTCACGTTCCCACCATCGCATACATGAGGCTCCCAACGGCGGACTTCTATGGAATGTTTTTCATCTCCCGTCAGTCTGCCTTGTTGCTTGGTGACATGGAGGAGGAGAGCTTGCAGTCGGATGGCATGGGGTTGCTCACGGGTTTGCAGTCCTCCATGTTGTAGCGCTTCAAGACGTCCATGATATACTTGGTCTGATTGAGCTCGATGGTACCTGCTTTGTATTTGCGGTGAACAGCAATCCTGAGGTAGCACTCAAGTGGTCCCATGTCCTTCATTTTGAACTTGCTAGCGAGATGTTTCTTGAGGACCGTAAGGGCCTCCCGCGAGGAAAAACACATGATAAGATTGTCCACGTCCAACTCCATGAGGAGCAAGCCACGTTTGTCCTCCCGCACATAGACGCTGGGGTCATTCTTACAATGTGCGAAGGAGATCTGGGCCATGAAGCTGTCCATCTCCTTGTACTAGATCCGTGGAGCCTGTTTCAGCCCGTACAACGCCTTCACCAGCCTGTACACCTTACCCTCGGGTGCTTTGACACCTTCCGGTACCTCCATTAGCACCTCCTTGTCAAGATTCCCATAAAGGAAGGCTATCTTCACATCCATTTGATGGATCTCAAGGTCTTTGGCCGCAGCGATGGAAAGCAGGGACCTGATGGAGGCAAACGTGATGACCGGCGTAAAGGTCTCATTGTACTCAGACCCTGTGCGCTGTGAGAATCCTTTTGCCACGACCCTTGCCTTGTACTTGTCGATGCTATCGTCTTGCTTCCGCTTCAACCTGAGCACCCACTTTGAGCCCACCACGTGAGTGTTGGCGGGTCTGTCCACCAGTACCCATGTGCCATTTTCTTCGATGGACGCAATCTCGCTGTCCGCCGCCTCCTTCCACTTGGCCGGATCTGGCCTCGCAAGCGCCTCAGCCACAGTGAGCGGCTCTCCCTGAGCCAATCAGGACCAGCTCATTCCAGTCAAGCTTCCGGTGTTAGCGTCGTACTTTAGAGTTTGCTTTCTTTGTCGTGTGCTGCGACATTGCATTGCTGGTGGATCTTTGCAATGCTATTGCTCCTGTGTTGCTGGCTGCCCTGAAGTGATTTTTTCTTCTTTTAAAGAGCCATTGGCCTCTGAGCTAGTTTTAGAGGCCTCGGACGTCTCCGACTCTGTGTCGGAGCTCGCCGATGCGTCAGCCTCTCAGCCGCTCTCCCTTTCACACCACTGTTCTTCACGGCCTGCCGCACTGGCACCACTTGCCAGTTTTTGGGAGCTTGATCTCTGACTCGAGCAGCACCAACCACTCTCCCTGTTTTGGAGCTTGAGTGGGATCAAGCATCTCTTCCTTGCCTGGTTTCCTTTCGTCAAAGGTTACGTCCCCGCTGGTGATGAGTCTTCTTCCTGCCAGGTCGCACAAGCGGTATGTCTTGTGGGCCATCTCATAGCCCACCATAACGCACTTTCGCGCTCTTGCATCCAGCTTGCCGGTACCCTCACCCTCCTGGACCTTTTCCCAAGCGGTGCAGCAAAACACTTTCAGGTGTGATGCGTCAGGCCTGTTCCCTGACCAAACGTCTTGTGGGGTCCTCTGTTGCTTGCCCTTTTTCTTTCGGCGCCTGCCCAGAGCAGCCGCAGGATTCAGTTGACGAGATAGCATGCCGTTCTTGCCGCTTCCGTCCATAACCGCGGTGGAAGCTTTGCATCAAAGAGCATGCTACCCACCATGCCGAGGATGGTCTGATTCATCCGTTCGGCAACACCATTGCTCTGCGGCGTGTAAGGCGTTGTGGGCTGGTGGTTAGTCCCATGTTGTCGCAACCAGCCATTGCATGCCTCATACTCTCCCTCGTTTTTGCTCCGCATTGCTTTGACTTTCTTTCCAGTCTGCCGCTCCACCATGGCAACAAACTCCTACAACGTTTCTCTGACCTCTCCCTTTGTTTTGAGGAAGAAGATTCACACCTTGCGGCTGTGGTCATAGATGAAGGTCAGAAAATACTTGCTACCACCATTTGACGCCGTATGAAAGGGTCCGTACACGTCGGTGTGAATCAGGTCAAGGGCTGATTCTACGCGGAGACCGTTGCGCTCGAAGCGCGTTCGCTTGGTCTTGCCTTGGAGGCAAGGTTCACACAGGCTGCCACACCCAAACGCATCCTTCTTGCTACCATCCATGCCGCGGACCAGCTGTTGTTGTTGGATGACTTGGAGCGTGCTGTTTGTAATGTGTCCAAAGCGTCTATGCCACAGATCAGTGTCTTTGTCCTTTGCGGCAAAGGATATGTTTTCAGTTTCCGTTGGTGTGCTTTCTTGCGTTGGTGCCAAGACCACTGCCTCCGCCGCACCCGCATGACCCTCGTCTTCCAAGCTCTTTGTTGTCGTTGCCTGCAATACGTAGAGCCTGTGAACCCGTGGGACCTGTGCCACGAGATCTTTGTTGGTGTAGAGGACCTTGATGTCCTCGTTCCTGGCAATGACTGCCTTCTTCTGCATGAAAACCACCGTCATGTCGTTGTCTATTACTTTTGACACGGACAGGAGGCTTGCCACAAAGGAGGGCATGTAGACCACGTCACGTGGCCGTAGATCATTCTCCGCACCATTGAGGCTGATGTTCACCAGCTTGTCTCCCACGCCCTTTGCATTCACAACGCTACTGTTTCCGCATCTGAACCGCCGCTCCGTGGGGCCAATGGAGACAAATCTAGTCTTGTCGTTGCTGGAGTGATGATCGCTACCGGATCCGAGCCCAAAAGCTCCTGGCCTGAGCAGCGCCGCTCCTTTTACTGGAGGCATGCTCTGTGCCATCATGTTGGTGGCTTTTTTGCCAACCTTTTTGTTGCCTTTGTTCCCACCGCTTTCGCCGTCTTCCTTCTTTGGCGACCTGCACTCTCTTGCCCAGTGCCCAGGTTTTCCACAGTTGCGGCAATTGCCCTCTTGCTCGGGAGCCTTGCTGCCATTGTTACCTCCGGCACCACCGCTTCCGCTGCTGCCTTTCTGACCAGAGGCTGACCCTTTGCTCCGCTGGCCACCGTAGCATGCGGCATAGGCTGAGAAGTTAGCCTCAGTTCCGCTACAGCGCATGGCCTCGTTTCGCACGTACTCGGACACTGCCATGTATGTCAGGTCATCCTCCTTCCAACCGCCCATGACGGTGATCATTGGGCTCCAGCTCTCCGGTAGCGCCATGAGGAGGATCATGGCTTGCATGTTTTTGTCAAGGTCCCAATTCATTTAGCAAGCCTCGCCAAGGAGTCCTTCAAACTCCTATAGGAATTTGGGGATTGATTCGCCCTCATTCACCCGCATGCTGATCAGCCGTTGTAGGATGAACAATCTATTTGCGAGGGAGGTGGATTCGTGCACGCGCTTGAGCTTGTTGTAAGCTTCAAAAGCTAGCGTGTACCCAGCAATGATGGGAACATACTTCTTAGCAATTGCATTTCTAAGGAATGACATGACAATATCATTCCGTTCCATCCATGCTTCATGCTTGGGTGAGCTTACTATAGGAACCTGGTCCTCTCCCTTCAGTAGCTTGATGAAGCCGCACACTTTCATTGCCAATTCGAACTGCCATCTCCAGAGCAGAAGGTCGTTCCCCTCAAAGACCGGGATTCCTCCCAAAGATCCGAGACCTTGCGGCAGTGCGGTAGCACTCACGGTTGCTCCAAAAGTCTGACCTGTGATAGCCACTATTGAGTTTGAAGACTGCCCTGCGGCATTCCTTGTTGTGTTTGAGGGCTGTCCAGTGGCAGTCCCCACTGCTCTTGATGGGCCAGCCATTTTGGCTACCCTTTTCTGCAATCTGCGTCTCTGCTACGTTGAGGCCGATGTAGGCTGATGTTAGCCGATGTCCGCTACCAGTTTGAAGGTACAGTTCTTTTGCTTACCCCTCCAGCCGATGTTTGCCTGAAAACACAGAAGACAGATTGCACTAGCACACCCAGGGTCTTACCTCCAAGGGCAGAGTGTGTCCTGGTTGGAACCAAAGGGCCGTGCCTCCAAGGGAAGAGCTTGTCCTTGGTCCGTGTGTGCTAGGTGCAAGTTCAGCCGTTGCGGCTGATGGAGCAGATGGAGCTGATTTGCGCACTTGGAGAGAGAGAGAGAGACACTACCAGAGTTGAGCGAAGCGTGCCTTACAACTGGTCAGTGTGGGTTTATAACCCTTTGTCAGCTGGCCTGAGGCAAAAAGACTAGAAAACAAGGCCGACATAATAGCACCTGCCATCCGCTCCTAGCATTTCAGCTAGGAGAAGATATCACCCTCAGGATCACGGTTCCACACTAAGCAGTTCCTAGGAAATCACTTACTAGCAACTGTGTCAACTTAACACTTGGTCACTTTTGTGCGAGGTGCTAGTCAAAGACTAACTCCTGGGGCTTAGACCAACAAGTGTCTTCTTTATACTGTTCCTTAGTTGGACAACTCTGTGAGGAGCATCTTAGGCCAAATTGTGTAATTAGAATGAGGAATGAGCCTGGTACATATAGTCATAGGCCTGGCTTCTAAGGTGTGTGGGTAGTGGCACTTTTGCAGTGGTTACTCCACACCACCTCACCAGTCCGCCAATCGACGCATCCACTGACCGCCAAGTGGCGCACTCTTGTCATGCATGGAGAAATGTCTAAGAAGCTTCCCCTGTGCAGGAAGGTCAAAAACCTTCCTGCGCACATCAAGGCTTGATCGCAAGACCTCTTGTTCCTAAGTCCAAAATGCTATCCGTTGCGGTACACTTATGGTGTCTTGCTTGGACTTGTACCACAGAAAAGGTTTGGGGGACTTACTCCAAGGGAGCAGTGCATGCCCAACCTGTCCGTCAAGCCATAGCAGTGGCCATGGGGCATAGAATAACAACAAAAAGGTCAGAAAACAAATGGAACATTGGAATTGCTGGCCGATGGGCATCGAGCGGCATTTCTGTCAAGACCCCTGTGCCTCCATGCATGAACCATGATAACAAAGTGGTGCATGTCACTGCATCCCATGCTCAGATAGTTATGCATGTTGCTGTTTTAAAACTGGGAAAACATGTAGAAGGGTTACTTGTTTCATTTCGAGGGAGGGGTGTATGAGATTCACACACCCTAAAACAAGAAGGATGGGAATTCTTGCTCATTGTTTCTTTAGGCCCATGGTCAGAAAAAGAATTTGAAATTCAGATGAGTTATGATACGAGCATTGGCAAAACACTTGACAGGTTTTCACTTTTCTCGAGGCCATTTTGTGTTCTTGTGGAGGTAGATAATGGAGACACACCAAATGCATTTCTGAAAGGCATTGGGTTGGCTCTAGTGGGTATGGAGGCACGCTCAAGGATGCCTAGATCTCAGTGGTTCATGCTACCAAGGTTTGGGCAGCCAATAGACACCAATGGTGAAGAGAGTGGAGCACAAGGACCACGGACAAGAGTGGGCAGAACTCGTCGCATTCAGTAGATCTGAATCGAAATACATTTTTGTTAATTAGCATAGTCAGATTACATCGGATCCTTATAGCCTGTGATTTCAGCTTTCCAACGCATCCAAGCATGCCCAAAACGGAGCAGTAGAGCCCCTGCTACGGCCATTGAAGTAACCCTTGGTGGAGCCGCCCACCTGGCCTTGCACTCTAGGCAACGGGAGGCGCTTCGACGATGACCCGTCGAAGCGCCTTTCCTCGCCTAGAAGTCAAGGAGAAGTTCATCCTGGTCAAGGAGGTCCTTATGGTCACCTCATTCATGCCCCTGGTGCATTTGGAGGCCATTAGGAATGAACTCGGATCCCTGGCGGTGGAATATCCCGNAACGCATCCAAGCATGCCCAAAACGGAGCAGTAGAGCCCCTGCTACGGCCATTGAAGTAACCCTTGGTGGAGCCGCCCACCTGGCCTTGCACTCTAGGCAACGGGAGGCGCTTCGACGATGACCCGTCGAAGCGCCTTTCCTCGCCTAGAAGTCAAGGAGAAGTTCATCCTGGTCAAGGAGGTCCTTATGGTCACCTCATTCATGCCCCTGGTGCATTTGGAGGCCATTAGGAATGAACGCGGATCCCTGGCGGTGGAATTTCCCGCCACCCATGGCGGGTACCAGATTCCACCCACCCAACACCCGTTTTTCGGGCTAGGCTAACTTTCTGAATACTCACTCAAATCGAGCGATTCAAAGCTCGATCCTGCATGGCAAAATCCAAGTAATCCAAATCTAAATTCAGTTAAGGTGTTTGACTACTCCTCAGTGGTCAAACCAGGGAGTGCACGCAACGGCACTCATGGCATGGGGCACACCAGATCAACAATTCAGATGAGTTATGATACGAGCATTGGCAAAACACTTGACAGGTTTTCACTTTTCACGGGGCCATTTTGTGTTCTTGTGGAGGTAGATAATGAAGACACACAAAATGCATTTCTGAAAGGCATTGGGGAGAAGTGAAAAAGTTTTCTTGGCAGGGAAGGCATGTGAACGACTGCAATAATCATGCCATGTATGCAGGAAAATGGAAAAACAGGAAATGTACTAGGTGAAATTGAAAACATTTGGTTAGATTCTCCCACACATAGGTTCCAGTGTATTCAGAGGATAACATGGAAAGATGGAGAGGGATATAGAATTATGTCTAGCCCAACAACTTGAACTGGGCAGAGAGGAAATAAGACATTGTTCATAGTTTTCTCTTCAGACCATGCGCGCTCTGTTGGAATAGTATTCACCTTGTCCATTGCCTAGTTGGCTACCTACACATACAGACAAGGCATGCACTGCTCTATGGAGTATGCCCCCTTGGTCTCTTCTGAGATGGGCCAGGAATGCATTGCCCATAATGGGTGTGTCTCCTGTGGCTTATCATAGGAACCATACCTTTTTGGCTTGGTTGAATAGGCACCGGAGTCTCAAACGAGAGGTCGCGGGTTCAAACCCCGCAACGGCCGCAGTTTTCTTCGTGGCCAAAACTGGGACAGGAAGCTTCTAGGAAGCTTACTAGAGCCTGCCTTGAGGATGACACTTGACGGTCTAAGGACACGCCAAGTAGGAATGTAGGTTGAGGTTGGCTCCAGTGGAGCCACTTCAAGTAGAAGCTTTAGCAAAGCTCTGCAAGTATAAAAGCCTGTACCTTGCATGCATCCATTTACAGTTCTTGCCTTTGAGACTCCTCACAGAGTGTGCAACCCAAAGGTAGACACTAAGGACCAACATATGGACTTTGTGAGGTTGTAAACCAAACAAACCTAAAGTGTGGATCCCTCGTTCGAGGGTGATATGTTATCTTGGTTGCAATACCAAGGGCGGTTGGCGGCCTCCCATGTCGGGACCCGTTTTCTAGACCATTGCTATCTGGCGCATTGACAAAGGGTTATGGGCCTACACTTCTGGTTCTAAGGCACGCGTCCAAGACTGACTAGCGCGTGGTCTTGCAAGGCGCACCGATATGAGAGGGACACGAAGTTCGAACGGCTCCAATCTGCTTCATCGGCTCCATCGGCTTCTTAAGGTAGGGTGCGCGCATGTGGCGGACTAGGGGACGAGGAACAACTCTGTCCATGTTGGAAAAGACCCTCGAGCCCCAACGGGATTAAGCTCTACCCCTTTTTAGAAGGTGGTACGACCCCGAGCCCTTTCTCTCACAACGGCACCATCTCCTTAGGCGATCATCCGCGAGAGGGGTATGCAACGGGACCAACTGCACCTTTGACAACGGTCGCAGTCAGCAGCCTCATCAGCCTCATCGGCCTCAACAAAGCAGAGAAGGAGAGAAGCAGAGAAGACGAGAAACCGCAGGAAATGGCGGATCTGACTCGAGCGTGCCTTGAGGTGGGTATGTCCAAGTTCACGGGGATAGGGTTTCCCTTGTGGAAATGGCAATTTGAGATTGTCATGGACGTGCGTCGCTACCTTGACATCCTAAAAAGGACCGAGACAGCACCCGCCGATGCGACGGTGACAACGCATGCGGCTGACCTTGCAACATGGACGATAAAGAACAACATGGCCCTCTCCATTCTTGTGACGTCCATCAATGAGACTCAACACTCCCACATCACAGGATGCACGTTGGCTGCCGAGGCCTACACAAAACTTGCACGCGTGCATCAATCGAACGCCCTAGGAAACCGACTCTTCATCTTCCAAAGGTTGATGTCGATGAGGGTGAGCGAAAGAGAATCAATACCCGCATTTTTGCAGTCGTTCGACAATGTACTGCAAGAGGTCCAGCAAATGGAATGGAATCTCGACTCCAACATGCGTGCCATGATCCTTCTAATGGCGCTGCCGGAAAGCTGGAGGTCCTTGATCAACGTATTTGGTGGTTGGAATGAAGCACATCTGACGTATGAGGCTGTCGCTGAACACGTCCGCAACGAGTCCATGCGACGCAGTGGCAGTGAGGCAAACATTTCAGCCTATGCCTCTTGCTTTGGTGGACAAGGTGCAAGCTCTCGCTCCAATCAAGGCAAAAGCGGAAGCGATGGGAGTGGAGGGAAAGGTAATGGTGGGGGGAAGAGTTCCAAGAAGCTCGGTAACTGTCACAACTGTGACAAGGCTGGGCACTGGGCTAGGGACTGTCGTAGTCCTAAGAAAGAAGGCGGGAACAAAGGTGGAAAGTGTCAATGCGCCGGATAGCAACGGTCTAGAATACGGGTCCCGACATGGGAGGCCGCCAACCGCTCTTGGTATTGCAACCAAGATAACATATCACCCTCGAACGAGGGATCCACACTTTAGGTTCGTTTGGTTTGCAACCTCACGAAGTCCGCATGTTGGTCTTTAGTGTCTACCTTTGGTTGGACACTCTGTGAGGAGTCTCAAAGGCAAAAACTGTAAATGGATGCATGCAAGGTACAGGCTTTTATACTTGCAGAGCTTTGCTAAAGTTTCTGCTTGTAGTGGCTCCACTGGAGCTAACCTCAACCTACATTCCTACTTGGCGCGTCCTTAGACCGCCAAGTGTCATCCTCAAGGCACGGTCTAGTAAGCTTCCTAGAACCTTCCTATCCCAGTTTTGGCCACAAAGAAAATTGTGGCCATCGCGGGTTTTGAACCCGCGACCTCTAGTTTGAGACTCCGGTGCCTAATCAACCAAGCCAAAAAGGTATGGTTCCTATGATGAGGCACAGGGGACATACCCATTATGGGCAGTGCATTCCTGGCCCATCTCAGAACAGGCCAAGGGGACATACTCCATAGAGCAGTGCATGCCTTGTCTGTATGTGTAGCTAGCCAGCTAGGCAGTGGACAAGGTGCATACTATTTCAACAAATCTCTCCCTTGCACCTCTGTCCATTTGTCCCTTGCTCGGCTCCATTAATGCCTTGGAGCTCACCCGTCCTCTGCCGCACTCCTCATGCCGAATCCACGAATGCCTGCATAATGCAAGTCGCTGTCCAGCGGCTTGGTCATGCAGTCAGCAAGCATGCTCTTTGTTCCGCAGTGCTCCAAGTCCACCACGTTCTTCATGACCAGGTCACGTGAGTAGTGGTAACGTATGTCGATGTGCTTCGTTCGCCGGGAGATGATCTCATCTTCAGCCATCGAGATGGCGCTCATGTTGTCCACGTGTACGATCGTGGCGTCCTTCTGTGGCACTGTCATTTTTCCAAGCAAACTGCGGAGCCATTGAGTCTCCTTGCACACCTCAGACAAAGCAACATACTCTGCCTCAGCCGTGGACACGGAAACACAATCCTGCTTCCTACTAGCCCATGAGATGGCAGCGCCATTCAAGATGCACACGTATCCAGAGGTGGATTTCCTGTCGTCAAGATTTCCTCCCAAGTCAGCGTTGGTGTAGCACTTCAGACGCAAGGGGTCTGTTCCTTCTTGGCCTCCAAGGACGAGGCCCATGTGACGTGTCTTCTGCAGGTAGCGCAAGATGCGCTTGACTACCTGCCAATGTTGTGGCCCAGGGTTGGCCACGAATCTGCTCACTTGTCCCACAGCATAGCAGATGTCCGGACGAGTCCCTACCATGGCGAACATGATGCTACCCACGGCGGACTGGTAGGAGATGTCTTGCATCTCCTTTTGTTCTGCTTCGTTTCTTGGCAACATGGAGGCCTTCAGCTTTGTGTCGGTCGTCATTGGGGTGCTGACAGGTTTGCAGTCTTCCATGTGGTAGCGCTTTAGCACCTCACCAATGTATTTGGTTTGGTTGAGTTCGATGGTGCCTGCTGCTCGGTTGCGGTGGATGGAAATCCCGAGGTAGTACTCGAGAGGACCCATGTCCTTCATCTTGAACCTTTTGCTGAGGTCAGACTTCAGCCCATCCAGCAGCTTGACCGAAGACGAGCAGATGATCAGATCATCCACGTNCCGTCTTGCTTCTTCTTCACTCGGAGGACCCACTTGGATCCCACCACGTGGGCCTTGTCGGGTCTATCCACCAGCACCCACGTGCCGTTCTCGGCAATGGATGCGAGCTCGCTATCCACTGCCTCCTTCCACTTGGCCGCATCTGGGCCATTCATGGCCTCCGCCACTGTGGATGGCTCTCCCTGAGCCATGCACGACCAGCTAAGGCCGGTCCAATCATCCTCATACCACAAAGGTGCTCTCTTTGGTCGCAAACTGCGCCGGGGTAGTGGTGCCGCTTCTTGCTTTGGTGCTGGTGCTTCCACAGGTGGTGCTTTGTCGTCGGCGTCGTCGTAAGAAGAGTCGTCAGACTCCACATCAGACTCGGAAGCCTAGGACGCCTCGATATCCGCGTCCATGTCAGATGCTGCATCATCCCGCGCAGCCACTCTCCCATTCCCACCACCTGCTGGCAAGGCGAGCCAGTTGTCGGGTGCTTGGTCTCCGGACTCAAGCAACACTATCCACTCTCCCGCTTTGGGAGTGAGGGTCGGGTCCAGCAGCTCTCCCTTTTCAAGGGTGCGTTCGTCGAACACAACGTTGTGGCTCCTCACGAGCTTGCCTGCTGCCTGGTCCCAAAGCCGATAGGCTTTGTGTGACATGTCGTACCCAACCATGATGGACTTCTTGGAGCGTGCTTCGAGCTTGCCTCCACCTTCTCCCGATTGGATTTTTACCCATGCAGTTGACTCGAACACCTTCAGATGAGATGCGTTGGGTTTCTTTCCGGACCATGCTTCCTGTGGGGTCTTCAGCTGCTTGTCCTGCTCCTTTCCACGCTTCCGCAAGACGGTCGCTGGTGTGAGGTTCAAGAGGTAGCAAGCCGTTGTTGCTACTTCAGCCCAAAAGCGAGGTGGGAGCTTGGCGTCAAAGAGCATGCTTCGCACCATGCCGAGTAGGGTCTGGTTCATCCTCTTGGCAACGTCGTTGCTTTGGGGGTTGTAAGGGGTGGTTTTCTCGTGGCGGATGTCATGATGCTTGAGCCAAGGCTTGCATGCCTCGTACTCACCCCCGTTGTCACTTCAGAGCGCCTTCACCTTCTTGGACGTTTGCCGCTCCACCATGGCGACGAACTCGAGGAGCTTCTCCTTGACCTCTCCCTTTGTTTTGAGGAAGTAGATCCACAACTTGCGGCTGTGGTCGTCAATGAAGGTCAGGAAGTACTTGCTTCCTCCGTTAGACGGTGTGCGGAAGGGTCCACACACGTCACTGTGTATTAGTTCCAAGACGTGCTCCGCTCGTTGACCTCCTCTCCCAAACGGCTCCTTCTTTGCCTTTGCTTGGAGGCATGGTTCACACAACGTACATCCTTCGCCATGCTTCATAGTGCACCCTTCCATTCCGCGGACTACCTCTTCCTCTTGCATCTTTTGCAGCGTGCTGTTGGCCACGTGGCCAAATCGCTGGTGCCACAGCTCAGCATCTGTGTCCTTGGTTGATGTGGCGACCGTAGCGGTCGCCAGTGGTGCATCCTTCGGCTCCGGTGCCACTGTCTTGGTGGCACATGTGAGTCCCTCATCCAATACCTTGGCGACTTTGGCTTGAAGCACGTAGAGGCTGTCGACTCTTGGAACTTGAAGCATGAGGTCGTCTTTGGTGTACAAAATCTGGATGTCCTCGTTTTTGAGGGCCACCGCTTCCTTGTTGGTGAACACCACTGTCATGTTGTTGTTGGTGATTTGTGAGATGGACAGCAAGTTGGCTGCGAAGGAGGGCATGTACACCACCTTTTGAAGATTGACTGCGTTCTCCGTACCATTCACGTTGAACGTGATCACTTTGTCCCCTTCGCCCATGGCTTGGACGACGCCACCGTTTGCACACTTGATGCGCATGACAGATTCGGCCATGGAGACAAATCCACCCTTCTCTTTTGATGAGTGGTGGTTGGTGCCCGAGTCAAGGGCAAATGCCCCGGGCCTAAGGATCGCTACGCCCTTCATGGGCAGCCCCCTAGCCATCATGTTGATGAGCTCCTTCTTCTCCTTTCCACCTTTGTTCCCGCCTTCTTTCTTGGGACTACGGCAGTCCCTAGCCCAGTGCCCAGCCTTGCCACAGTTGTGACAGTTNGCATGTTGGAGTCGAGATTCCATTCCATTTGCTGGACCTCTTGCAGCACGTTGTCGAACGACTGCAAAAATGCGGGTATCGATTCTCCTTCGCTCACCCTCATGGACATCAACCGTTGGAAGATGAAGAGTCGGTTTGCTAGGGTATTCGATTGATGCACACGTGCCAGTTTTGCGTAGGCCTCGGCAGCCAACGTGCATCCTGTGATGTGGGAGTGTTGAGTCTCGTTGATGGACGTCACAAGAATGGCGAGAGCTATGTTGTTCTTCATCGTCCATGCTGCAAGGTCAGCCGCATGCGTCGTCACGGTCGCGTCGGCTGGTGCTATCTCGGTCCCTTTTAGGATGTCAAGGTAGCCACGCACGTTCATGAAAATCTCAAATTGCCATTTCGACAAGGGAAAACCTGTCCCCGTGAATTTGGACATACCCGCCTCAAGGCGGGCTGGAGTC
>SZWC01017895.1:7134-24658 GCA_023375785.1 Penium margaritaceum | reverse complement strand
TCCTCGTCCCCTAGTCCGCCACGTGCGCGCACCCTACCTGAAGAAGCCGATGGAGCCGATGGAGCAGATGGAGCCGTCCGATGGTCGTGTCCCTGTTGTACCTGTGCGCCCTGCAAGACCACGCGCTAGTCGGTCTTGGAAGCGTGCCTTAGAACCAGAAGTGTGGGCCCATAACCCTTTGTCAATGCGCCGGATAGCAACGGTCTAGAAAACGGGTCCCGACATGGGAGGCCGCCAACCGCTCTTGGTATTGCAAGCAAGATAACATATCACCCTCGAACGAGGGATCCACACTTTAGGTTCGTTTGGTTTGCAACCTCACGAAGTCCGCATGTTGGTCTTTAGTGTCTACCTTTGGTTGGACACTTTGTGAGGAGTCTCAAAGGCAAGAACTGTAAATGGATGCATGCAAGGTACAGGCTTTTATACTTGCAGAGCTTTGCTAAAGCTTCTGCTTGTAGTGGCTCCACTGGAGCCAACCTCAACCTACATTCTTACTTGGCGCGTCCTTAGAACGCCAAGTGTCATCCTCAAGGCAGGCTCTTGTAAGCTTCCTAGAACCTTCCTATCCCAATTTTGGCCACAAAGAAAATTGCGGCTGTCGCGGGTTTTGAGCCCGCGACCTCTGGTGTGAGACTCCGGTGCCTAATCAACCAAGCCAAAAAGGTATGGTTCCTATGATGAGGCACAGGGGACATACCCATTATGGGCAGTGCATTCCTGGCCCATCTCAGAACAGGCCAAGGGGACATACTCCATAGAGCAGTGAATGCCTTGTCTGTATGTGTAGCTAGCCAGCTAGGCAGTGGACAAGGTGCATACTATTTCAACAGAAAGGAGAAGAAGGAGCTCACCAACATGATGGCTAGGGGGCTACCCATGAAGGGGACAGCGATCCTTAGGCCCGGGGTATTCTCCCTGGACTCGGCCACAAACCACCACTCATCAAAAGAGAAGGGTGGATTTGCCTCCATGGCCGAATCTGTCATGCGCATCAAGTGTGAAAACGGTGGCGTCGTCCAAGCCATGGGCGAAGGGGACAAGGTGATAACGTTCAACGTGAATGGTGCGGAGAAGGCGGTCAACCTTCAAAAGGTGGTGTGCATGCCATCCTTTGCAGCCAACTTGCTGTCCGTGTCACAAATCACTGACAACAACATGACAGTAGTGTTCACAAACAAGGAAGCGGTGGCCCTAAAAAACGAGGACATCGAGATTTTGTACACCAAAGACGATCTCATGCTTCAAGTTCCAAGAGTCGATGGCCTCTACGTACCTCAAACCAAAGTCACCAAGGCGTCGGATGAGGGAGTGTTATGTGCCACCAAGACAGTGGCACTGGAGCCAAAGGATGCACCACTGGCAAACGCTGTGGCTGCCACATCAACCAAGGATACTGACGCTGAGCTGTGGCACAGGCGATTTGGCCATGTGGCCAACAGCACGCTGTAGAAGATGCAGGAGCAAGAGGTAGTCCGCGGAACGGAAGGGTGCACCATGAAGCATGGCGGAGGGTGTGCATTGTGTGGTCCATGCCTCCAAACGAAGGCAAAGAAGAAGCCGTTTGGGAGAGGAGGTCAAGGAGCGGAGCATGTCTTGGAACTGATACACAGTGACGTGTGTGGACCCTTTCGCACACCATCTAATGGAGGATGCAAGTACTTCCTGACCTTCATTGACGCCTTCAGCCGCAAGTTGTGGATCTACTTCCTTAAAACAAAGGGAGAGGTCAAGGAGAAGCTCCTCGAGTTTGTCGCCATGGTGGAGCGGCAAACGTCCAAGAAGGTGAAGACGCTCTAAAGTGACAACTGGGGTGAGTACGAGGCATGCAAGCCTTGGCTCAAGCATCATGGCATCCGCCACAAGCAAACCACCCCTTACAACCCCCAAAGCAATGGTGTTGCCAAGAGGATGAACCAGACCCTACTCAGCAAGGTGCGAAGCATGCTCTTTGACGCCAAGCTCCCACCTCGCTTTTGGCCAGATGCAGCAACAACGGCCTGCTACCTCTTGAATCTCACAGCAGCAACCGCCTTGCGGAAGCGTGGACAGGAGCAAGACAAGCAGCTAAAGACCCCACAAGAAGCATGGTCGGGAAAGAAACCCAACGCATCTCATCTGAAGGTGTTTGGGTCAACTGCATGGGTGATGATCCGGTCGGGAGAAGGTGGAGGCAAGCTTGACGCACGTTCCAGGAAGTGCGTCATGGTTCGGTACAACACATCACACAAAGCCTAGCGGCTTTTGGACCAGGCTGCAGGCAAGCTCTTGAGGAGCCGCAACGTTGTGTTTGACAAAGGCACCCTTGAAAAGGGAGAGCTGCTGGACCCGAACCTCGCTCCCAAAGCGGGAGAGTGGATAGTGTTTCTTGAGTCTGGAGACCAAGCACCCGACAACTGGCTCGCTTTGCCCGCAGGTGGTGGGAATGGGAGAGTAGCTACGGAGGATGACGCAACATCTGACATGGATGCGGATACCGAGGCATTCGAGGCTTCTGAGTCTGACTTGGAGTCTCACTATTCTGTTGACAATGACGACGACAAAAATCCACCACCTGTGGAAGCACCAGCACCAAAGGAAGAAGCCGCACCACTACCCCGGCGCACTTTGCGACCAAAGAGAGCACCTTTGCGGTATGAGGATGATTGGACCGGCCTTAGCTGGTCGTGCATGGCAAAGGGAGAGCCATCCATAGTGGAGGAGGCCATGTATGGCCTTGATGCGGCCAAGTGGAAGGAGGCAATGGATAGCAAGCTCGCGTCCATTGCCGAGAACGGCACGTGAGTGCTGGTGGATAGACCTGACAAGGCCCACGTGGTGGGATCCAAGTGGGTCCTCCGAGTGAAGAAGAAGCAAGACGGTAGCATCGACAAGTTCAAGGCAAGGGTAGTGGCTAAGGGGTTCTCTCAACGCCCGGGCTCTGAGTACGATGAGACGTTCGCGCCCGTTATGACCTTTGCCTCCATCCGCTCTCTCCTTGGCATTGCGGCCGCAAAGAACTTGGAGATACAGCAGATGGACGTCAGGACAGCTTTTCTTTATGAGAAGCTTTACAAGGAAGTGCTGATGGAGGTGCCCGAAGGAGTCGAAGCTCCCAAGGGCAAGGTGTGCAAGTTGGTGAAAGCGCTCTACGGGCTGAAATAGGCCCCAAGGATGTGGTACAAAGAGATGGACGATTTCATGACCGGCCTCTCCTTCGCGCATTGCCGGAATGACCCATGCATGTACGTGCGGGATGATGGGAGAGCGCTGATGCTCGTTGCGCTGTACGTGGATGATCTGATCATCTGCTCGTCTTTGGTGGTACTGCTAGATGAGCTGAAGTCTGACCTCACCAAAAGGTTCAAGATGAAGGACATGGGTCCTCTCCAGTACTACCTCGGGATTGCCATCCACCGCAACCGAGTAGCAGGCACCAAATACATCGGTGAAGTAATGAAGCGCTACCACATGGAAGACTGCAAACCTGTCAGCACCCCAATGACGACCGATACAAAGCTGAAAGCCTCCATGTTGCCAAGCAATGAAGCAGAACAAAGGGAGACGCAAGACATCCCCTACCAGTCCGCCGTGGGTAGCATCATGTACGCCATGGTAGGGACTCTTCCAGACATCTGCTATGCTATGCGACAATTGAGCAGATTCGTGGCCAACCCTGGGCCACAACATTGGCAGGCAGTCAAGCGCATCTTCCGCTACCTGCAGAAGACACGTCACATGGGCCTCGTCCTTGAAGGCCAAGAAGGAACGGACCCCCTTTGCCTGAAATGCTACACCGATGCTGACTGGGGAGGAAATCTTGACGACAAGAAATCCACCTCTAGATATGTGTGCATCTTGAATGGCCCTGCCACCTCATCGGCCAGCACGAAGCAGGATTGTGTTTCCGTGTCCACGGCTGAGGCAGAGTACGTTGCTCTGTCTGAGGTGTGCAAGGAGACTCAATGGCTACGCAACCTGCTTGGCGAAATGACAGTGCTACAGAAGGATGCCACGGTCATACACGTGGACAACATGAGCGCCATCTCGATGGCTGAAGACGCGATCATCTCCCGGCGAATGAAGCACATCGACATACGTTACCACTACTCATGTGACCAGGTCATGAAGAACGTGGTGGACTTGCAGCACTGCGGAACGAAGAGCATGCTTGCTGACTGCATGACCAAGCCGCTGGAGAGCGACTTTCACTATGCAGGCATTCGTGGATTCGGCATGAGGAGTGCGGTAGAGGAAGGGTGAGCCCCAAGGCATTGATGGAGCCATGTAAGCGACAGATGGACAGAGGTGCAAGGGAGAGATTTGTTGAAATAGCATGCACCTTGTCCACTGCCTAGCTGGCTAGCTACACATACAGACAAGGCATGCACTGCTCTATGGAGTATATCCCCTTGGTTTGTTTTGAGATGGGCCAGGAATGCACTGCCCATAATGGCTATGTCCCATGTGGCTCATCATAGGAACCATACCTTTTTGGCTTGGTTGAATAGGCATCGGAGTCTGAAACGAGAGGTGTCGGGTTCAAGCCCCGCGACGACCGCCATTTTCTTTGTGGCCAAAACTAAGAGAGGAAGCTTCTAGGAAGCTTACTAGAGCCTGCCTTGAGGATGACACTTGGCGGTCTAAGGACGCGCCAAGTAGGTCTGTAGGTTGAGGTTGGCTCCAGTGGAGCCACTACAAGCAGAATCTTTAGCAAAGCTCTGCAAGTATAAAAAGCCTGTACCTTGCATCCATCCATTTACAGTTCTTGCCTTTGAGACTCCTCGGAGAGTGTCCAACCAAAAGGTAGACACTAAGGACCAACATGCAGACTTTGTGAGGTTGCAAACCAAACGAACCTAAAGTGTGGATCCTTTGTTCGAGGGTGATATGTTATCTTGGTTGCAATACCAAGAGCGGTTGGCGGCCTCCCATGTCGGGACCCGTTTTCTAGACCGTTGCTATCCGGCGCATTGACATGCTCATCTAAGAAGCATGAACTAGAATTGATCAGTACATGAACAAGTATCAAGCAGGGATACATGTTATGAATTCATGTTGGATTGAGATAAAGTGGAAAGAACGTATGTTTCTGGCTCATTGAGCACTCTTCAAGGTGAACATGTGGGAACATTACACTGTTCATTTTTTTATGAAGGAGAAACAAGGAATGAAGTCAATAGTGGGGAATGTGGGATCTAGCTAGAAGGCCAAGCTATTCGCATTTTACTGAAGAAAAAACTTGGCATTATGTTTTTTTTTTCGAAGCACCTGTGATGATTCTACCTACTGGCGAGGGTTCGATGAGACAGAGGTTACTCACTATTAATGGATGTAGGGTGCCAAAAAAGTGACCAATGTGGGTTTCTTGATGAAAATAATCAGGCGCGACAGATGCGTAGAGGATTAAATCTTCGTTTTGTAGCACTTTGTGGAACTTGATATGGATTCCGTTTGAGGGAGATGGATTTTCGGGGTTACGGGGTAGTAGGTCCCGTTCAAGTTATTGCCAAAATTATTGGCCAGGGAGGCTTGGAGCGGCGTTCAAGGTAGAAATGCGGCAGAAGAACCTTCAGGGAAATTCAAGGAAGGTCCCCACCAATAACATTGGTTGTGCACGTGGCAGGGATGGTAGTTCTCTTGTGTAAGAGTGCGACTGTGGCTCATCCCGCTATGCTAGGAGTGTGCTAGGAGGTGAACTTTGACAGAGTGGTTCTTCCAACTCCATGTTCAAAATGAGGCACTCTTTGGCTTGTTAGAAAGCTGTGTAAACTTTGCTTTTCATCCACCAGTCAAAACAGCCATTCGAGTTGTCTATACAACTTGATATGCTTTCTTGCTTTCGTCTCTGCAACTTACAGTTTTTCTCAAACATATAAACGTTCCTGCATAGAGGCTCTTGGTGAGCCTGATCACCTCCCTGAGTGCTGCCCAAACTTCTACCAGTGTTATCAGAGCTAGAACAAGGTCTTCCTTCACCCTTGAGGTATCCCTTGAACTCTTGTGTGTAGGAGAGGTCAATTGTGGGCCAATGTTGCAGTCAACATGGCAACATCCACTTCTCCGGTGCCCGGCGTCAACATCGTCAATTTCGAAGGAAAAAACTTCTTCAAGTGGAGCAACAGTATGCAGATGGTGATGATGGAGAAGAGACTCTGGAGACATGTGAGTGACGCTGAATCTGTTTAATCCTCCCTCTTCACTACAGAGGCCTGTACCCACCGCGAGAAGCCAGAGTGCGCCCTCGCTACCATCTACCTCCACCTCGCCAAATGGTAGCAACTCCTTTTCCGTGGCATCCTCATCACAAAAGAGGTTTTGAACAAGCTTGAGTCCACCTCTGCTTCCAAGTCAATCCTCATAACATCCAGCTGCGTCGTTGCTTTCACATCGTGAAGATGGATGAGTTGGGGTCCATGTTTGAGTATATGGACATTGTGAAAGCCTTGGCTGACCAGCTTGCTGCGATTGAGGACCATGTCAAGGGAATTGCTCTCATGCTCACCATCCTTTTTGTCCTTCCTAGCAGCTACAATCCTCTCATTGTTTCCCTGGACCAGTGTAGTGACAGGCTCTCGCTCGATGACGTGGAGGAGAGCCTGGTGTTCGAGGAGGAGCATCGCAAGGAGGGAGAAAGAGGAAGCAGAATGGACGTAGCCCTCATCACCAACATGAGTCACGGGGTTGGTGCAACACCAACCAATGGTAGTGGAGGTGGAGGGAAGAAGAGGGCAAGAGCCACTACTGTAAGAAGATGAGCCATTGGGTGCACGAATGCTAAAAGAAGAAAGCAAACCTTGCGATTGGGATGGGAGTGGGGAAGCATTCCGACGCCTTTCATCGCTGATTGAGAGAGTAGATTCGTGAGCAACATCCTGGTCATACACATCCATGTCAAACCGCCTTGCTCTGTATCATTGACCTAAAAGCCACTTGGCACATGACCTTTCAGCAGGAGTGCTTTGTCGTCCACACCCTGATTGAACCTCGCCGGGTGTACATGGTTGACAATCATGTACAATTGGCAGTGGGAGAAGATGAGGTTGTCTTTGGTGCTTCTTTCTAGAGGAAGCACGTGGAACATTGTTTGTGTTGTTTTTTCATGCCCCATGGCCACTGCTATGGCTTAGCGGACTGGTTGGACATGCACTACTCCCCTAGAGTAAGAACCCCAAACCTTGTTTGTGGTTCAAGTCCAAGCAAGACACCAGAAGTGAAGCACAGTGGACAGCACCTCGGACTTAGAAACAAAAGATTCTGCGATCAAGTCTTGATGTGAGCAGGATGGTTTTTGACCTTCCTGCACAAGGGAAGTTTCCTAGACATTTCTCCACACATGAGGAGGATGTGCCACTTGGCGGTCAGTGGATGCGCCACTTGGCGAGGTGGTGAGGTGGTGGGGAGTGGCCACCCCCAAAAGTGCCACTACCCACACACCTCAGAAGCTAGGCCTAGGACTATGTATACCAGGCTCATTCCTCATTCTACTTACATAATCTGGCCTTAGATGCTCCTCATACAGCTGTCCAACTAAGGAACAACATAAAGAAGACATTGGTTGGTCTAAGCCCCATGACTTAGTCTCTGACTAGCAACTCGCGCGAAAGTGACCAAGTGTTAAGTGGACACACTTGCTAGCAAGTGATTGCCTGGGAGCTGCTCAGTGTGGAACCGTGATCCTGAGGGTGATATGTTTTCCTAGCTGCAATGCTAGGAGCGAACGACAGGTGCTGTTGTGTTGGCCCTGTTTTCTAGTTCGTTTGCCTCAGGCCGGTTGACACAGGGTTTTGGGCCCACACTCAGCAGTTGAAAGGCACGCTTTGATCAACTTTGGTACGCTCTCTCCAGGTGTGCACGTAAGCTCCATTGGATCCATCAGCTCCACCTGCTTTAACAGCTCCAATGGTTGGGCTTTCACTCAGCACATAGGGACCAAGGACAAGCTCTGCCCTTGGAGGCACGACCCTTGGGTCCCAACCAGGACAAGCTCTGCCCTTGGAGGGAAAACCCTAGGTGTGCTAGTGTAAATGGTCTTCTCTATCTGCAAGTAAACATCAGCTAGGGGGGTCAGCAACGGACCTAAACATTAAAACCGGCAGCAGACATCAGCTAACATTAGCCTACATCAGCCTCAACGTAGCTGAGACACGGAGAGCAGAAAAGGGTAACTAAAATGCTTTACCCATCAGGAGTAGTGGGGGCTGCCGCAGGGAAGTCCTCAAACTCAACAGTGGCCACCACAAGGCAGACCACAGGAGAAATTGTGAGTTTTACTGCACTGCTACAAGGTCTGGGATCTTTGGGAGGAGTCCCCGTGTTCGAGCGGAACAGCTTCCGACTCTGGAGATTACAGTTTGAACTGGCAATGAAAGTGCCTTGGCTTCATCAAGATTCCGAAGGGAGAGAAGCAGGTTAGTGCAGAGGGCTCACCGGAGCATGAGACATGGACAGAACAAAATGATATTGTCATGTCACTCCTCAGAAATGCGATAGCCAAGAAGTATGTTCCCGTCATTGTGGATGCTTATGCCAAGCTCAAGCGTGTGCACCAATCTACCTCCCTCGCAAATAGATTATTCATTCTACAACGGCTGATTAGCATACCGGTGAATGAGGGAGAGTCCATCCCTGATTTCGTGCAGGAGTTTGAGGGACTCCTTGGCGAGGCTTCCCAGATGAAGTGGGACCTTGATGAAAACATGCAAGCCATGATCCTCCTCATGGCGCTACTGGAGAGATGGAGCCCAATGATCACCGTCATGGGCGGTTGGAAGGAGGATGACCTGATGTACATGGCAGTGTTTGAGTATGTGCAAAACACAGCCATGTACCGTAGCGAGAGTGTGGCTAACTTCTCATCCCTAATCCGCACGCTATTGTGGCCGTGGGAGCAAAGGGTCAGCTTCTAGTCAGAAAGGCGGCAGTGGAAATGGTGGCGGCAGAGGCAACAATGGCGGCAAGGCTCCCAAGGAACAGGGCAACTGTCACAATTGTAGCAAACCTGGGCACTGGGCAAGAGAGTGCAGGTCACCACAAAAGCAAGACGCTCGAAGCGGTGGGAGTAAAGGCAGCAAAAAGGGTGACAAAGAAGTCACTAACATGATGGCGCTAAGCACGCCTCTAAAAAAGGGGAGCGGCGCTGCTCAGGCCAGGAGCCTTTGGGCTCGACTCTAGCACTGATCACCACTCTAGCAATGACAAGGCTGGATTAATCTCCATCGCCCCCACTGATTGGCGGTTCAGATGTGCAAATGGCAGCATTGTGAACACAAGTGGTGTTGGAGACAACCTGGTGAGCATCAATCTTAATGGTGCGGAGAAGGATCTGCAGCTGCGTGACGTAGTCTACATGCCCTCCTTTGCGACAAACCGACTGTCTGTGTCAATCATTATGGACAACAACATGATGGTTGTGTTCACGCAAGAGAAGGCGGTCATTGCAAGGAACAAGGACATGAATGTCCTCTACGCCAACAAAGATCTCGTGGCACAGGTCCCACGGGTTGACGGGCTCTACGTACTCTAGACAACCACAAAAAAAACCTAGAAAGATGATGGTCATGTAGGTGCGGCGGAGGCAGTGGTCTCAGAACCAACGCAGGACATCACACCAACGAAAAATCAGAAGGCATCCTCTGCCACAAAGGACAAAGACGCTGAGCTCTGGCATAGACGTTTTGGGCACGTTGCCAACAGCACCCTCCAAGTCATCGAGCAATAGCAGCTGGTCCATGGCATGGAGGGATGCAAGAAGGATACGGCTGGGTGTGACAGCCTGTGTAAACCTTGCCTCCAAGGCAAGACCAAGAGAAAGAGCATTGAGTGTAATGGTCGCCGCACAGAAGCATTCCTTGACCTGATTCACACCAACGTGTGCTGACCCTTTCGCACGGTGTCAAATGGTGGCACTAAGTATCTTCTGACCTTGACGACCACAGACGCAAGGTGTGGATCTCCTTCCTCAAAACCAGGGGAGAGGTCAGAGAGAAGCTACAGGAGTTTGTCGCTATGGTGGATCGGCAGACTGGAAAGAAGGTCAAGGCAATGCAAAGCAACAACGACAAAGATTATGAACGATGCAGGGGCTGGTTGCGGCAACACGAGATCAACCACCAACCCACAACGTCCTACACGCTACAAAGCAATGGTGTGGCCGAACGGATGAATAAGACCATCCTCGGCATGGTGCGCAGCATGCTCTTCGATGCAAAGCTTGTACCATGCTTCTGGGTGGAAGTGGCAAGAACGGCATGCTACATTGTCAACCTGATCCCTGCGGTTGTTCTGGATAGGCGCGGAAAGAAAAAAGGGCAAGCAAAAGACCACGACACAAGCAGTATGGTCAGGGAAGAAGTCGGACGTATCACACCTGAAAGTCTTCGATTGCACCGCATGGACAAAGGTCCAGGCGGGAGAGGGTGGCGGCAAGCTTGATGCAAGAGCGCAAAGGTCCGTGATGGTGGGCTATGAGACAGCCCACAAGACCTATTGCCTGTGGGACCTTGCAGCAAGAAGGCTCATCGCCAGCCGGGACATGACCTTTGACGAGAGGAAACCAAGCAAGGAAGAGATGCTTGATCCCACACAAGCTCCAAAACAGGGAGAGTGGTTGGTGCTCCTGGAGTCAGGAGATCAAGCTCCCAAAAAGTGGCAAGTGATGCCAGTGCAGCAGGCTATGGAGAAAAGTGGTGGTGTAGGGAGAGCCGGAGACATCCAAGGCATCCAAGGCATCCAAGACCAGCTCGGAGGCCAGTGGCTCTTCACAAGAGGAAAGTTTAACCTCAGGGAAGCCAGCACCACAGGAGCAACAACAAAGCAAAGATGAGGCTCTAGTAATGCAGCGACGTAGCACACGGCAGAGAAAACAAACCCCAAAGTACGACGCTGACACCGGAAGATGTACTGGACTGAGCTAGTCCTGTTTGGCTCAGGGAGAGCTGCTCACTGTGGTTGAGGTGCTGGAAAGGCCTGATGCAGCCAAGTGGAAGAAGGCAGTGGACATCGAGCTTGCCTCCATCAAAGAAAAAGGCACGTGGGTGCTGGTAGACAGACCTGCAAACGCGCACCTGGTGGGCTCAAAGTGGGTGCTTAGGCTAAAGCGGAAGCAAGACAATAGCATGAACAAGTACAAGGCAAGTGTTGTGGCAAAGGGATTCTCACAGTGTGCAGGGTCTGAGTACAATGAGACCTTTGCACCGCTTGTCACTTTTACCTCCATCAGGTCCCTACTGGCCGTCGCTGCCAGCAAAGACCTTTAGATCCACTAGATGGATGTCAGGACAACTTTTCTCTATGGGAAGCTAGACAAGGAGGTGCTGATGGAGGTAGCGGAAGGTGTCAAAGCACCCGAGGGTAAGTTGTGCAAGCTGGTAAAGGCGTTGTATGGGCTAAAAAGGGCCCCACGGATCTGGTACAAGGAGATGGAAAGCTTCATGGCTAAGCTTTCCTTCACGAACTGCAATAATGATCCCAGCATTTGTGTGCGGGAGGATGAGCGCAGCTTGCTCCTTTTAGCATTGTATGTGGATGACTTGATCCTGTGTTATTCCTCACAGGATGCCCTTGTGGACTTCAAGGAGCGGCTGAGGAATAGGTTCTCTTGAATGTAACCTTGGGATTGTCTTCCACCGCAATTGCAAAGGAGGCACCACTGAGCTCAACCAGACCAAGTACATCATGGACGTCTTGAAGTGCTACAACATTAAGGAATGCGAACCCATAAGCACCCCCATGGCCTCCGACTGCAAGCTCTCCTCCTCCATGTCACCAAGTAACGAGGTTGAGCGACGGACAATGCAAAACATCCAGTATCAGTCCGCCGTCGGTAGCCTCATGTATGCAGCGGTGGAGACGCCACCTGACATTGCTTGCGCGGTGGGTCATGTGAGGTTTGTGGCCAACCCTGGGCCACACCACTGGCAAGCCGTGAAGCGGATGTTTCGCTATCTAAAAAAAGCACGGCACGTTGGACTCCAGTTTGGAGGTCTGGGAGGATCAGATCCGTTGCAACTGATGTGCTACAGTGACGCTGACTGGGGAGGGCGGATTGATGACAGGAAGCCTACCTCAGGCCTTTTCTTCCTTCTCAACGGTGGTGCGATCTCCTGGGCGAGTAGGAAGCAAGACTGTGTCTCGCTCTCTACCATGGAGGCAGAGTACATTGCACTCTCATAATTCTGTAAAGAATCACAGTGGCTTTGCAATCTGCTTAGTGAGATCAAGGCACCACAAGACGAAGCAACGATCATCAGCATCATCAATGAGAGCACCATTGCTATGGAAAAGGATGACGTAATCTACTGGCACACAAAGCAAATTGACATTCGGCACCACTACTCGCACGACCTTGTCGCAAAGAGAATACTGAACCTACAACATGTCCAAACCAAGAAAATTCTTGCGGACTTCATGAAAAGCCACTGGACAGTGACTTGAATGCTGCAGGCGCTCGGAGAATTGGCATGGTGGACGCAGGAGATGAGGACTAAAGAACAAGACAGCTGACGTGCACAAACACAACACAAAGCTATGGGTTCATGAGGACGAAAACTACCACGGCAGGTGGCAAGAGGTGCAAGGGGGAGATTGTTGTTCTTTCATGCCCCATGGCCACTGCTATGGCTTCACAGACAGGTTGGGTATGCACTGCTCCCTTGATGTGCCACTTGGCGGTTAGTGGATGCGGCTCTTGGCGAGGTGGTGAGGTGGTGTGGAGTGGCCACCCCCAAAAGCACCACTATCCACACACCTTAGAAGCTAGGCCTAGGACTATATGTAGCAGGCTCATTCTTCATTGCAATTACACAATCTGGCCTTAGATGCTCCTCATGAAGCTATCCATCTAAGGAACTGTACGAAAAGACACTGGTTGGTCTAAGCCCCAGGATTTAGTCTTTGACTAGTACCTCGCACGAAAGTGACCAAGTGTTAAGGGGACAAAGTTGCCAGCAAGTGATTGCTTAGGAGCTGCTCAGTGTGGAACGATGATCCTGAGGGTGGTATGTTCTCTTAGCTGAAATGCTAGGAGTAGAAGGCAGGTGCTACTGTGTCGGCCTTGTTTTCTAGTCCGTTAGCCTCAGTCCGGTTGACAGTTTGAAGGGGCTAACATGTGTTCCAGGGCTGGCAGCTAACCCTCTCTGTGTTTTGTCTCTCATATCCAAAGGCTTGGAAGTCCTCTTTAAGAGTGGTGGCTGCACCATCTCTGTTCACCTTGCCCTTGAAGCGGGCAAGGTGCTTAAAGGTGAACAAAAATCATGGCCTCTACCATCATTTTATGGAATTAGGGAAGGGAGCTGCCTCAGCGGCAGCTGTGAGAGTGAGAGAATAACATTGACCTGTGGCATCTTTGGAAACCTCGGCTTCAATGCAATCATCTAAATGCATTAGATGGTGCGCGCCTTGCATCTGAAGAAGGTGAAATAGCCTGGTGTGTCGTCGTGCAAGAGCTGCATTGAAGGGAAACAAGCCTGATCTCCATTCACTAGGGAGGGGAAGGCGGCAGCTGAGCTTCTCTCTCTTGTACACTATGACCTATGTGGTACCATGCCATCACAGTCCTTGTCTGGCGAGCTTTATTTTTCCCCTTCATTCATGATCAGTGTGAGAAGATGTGGGTGTTCTTTCTGGCTGGGAAGGATGAGTATTTTGACGTGTCCAAGGCACGGGTGGCTGTTGCACAGAATGAGAGTGGCAGACGTCTGAAGGTGCTTCACATGGATGGCTGAGGCAAGTACCTCTCCATGGACTTTCACGACTTCCTCAAGCACCGCGGAATCCAACACGAGGTGATGCCACCAATGACACCAGAGCTGAACGGTGTGGCTGAGTGTGCCAACTGCACGCTAAAGGAGCGTGTCTGCAGCATGCTCGAGGAAGCCGAGCCCCCGCCAACATTCTGGATGGAGGCAATCAACACTGTCATGTACTTGAAAAACCATAGTCCGACAGGCGCCGTGTCACTGATGATGCCTGAGGAGGCGTGGACGGGATGCAAGCCAACTATCATGCACATAAAGGTACGGGACACTCCTCCATGTGCCTGCTGCTCATCGTAACAAACTGGATGCAAAGGGTGTGAAGGCTGCCTTCCTCGATTACAACACCATGGAATACCGTGTTTACAACCTCACCACACACAAGATCATGCGCAGCTGTGATGTGGTATTCAAGGAGGATGTGAAGGGCTGGACATGGAGCCCTATGGAAGGAGTCATGGTTGCACTGGATCTTGAGCCAGTGGGAGCCAAAGAGCTTGCAGCTGAAGAGGAGCGAGTGGAAGGTAGTGGTGACAGGGCAGCAGAGGAGGCTGAGGAAGCGCAGCAGCCGGAAACCAAAGCAGAAAAGGAGGAGCAGCTGAGCAAGCAGCAACAGCTGCCTTGGAGTTCTGCATGCCTCAACCATGGTGTGGATGGTCCCGTAGAACCGTTCTGGCGATTCGAGTGCCTTGTAAGAAAAAAGAGACCGTTGGAGGAGCTGTTGAACTTGTGCAAATTTCCACTTTCACAGGAGTCTTTTGACCATGAGCTCCTCTTCCTCACCATCGCTGACGATACAGCAACATTCAGTGAAGCCATAGGCACCAACGATGCAGCAGATTTTCCTGTCGCAACAGATGAGGATTACAATGCACTCATGAAGAATGAGACCTGGACTTTCGAGGACGCTCCAAGTGACAGCCAGGTGATCGGCTGTAGGAAGAACTTCTGGCGCAAGCGCGGTGCTGATTGCAAGGTTTTCAGGTACATACCTTGGCTGGTTGCAAAGGGGTATGCGAAGAAGGAGGGAGTGGATTACAACAACAGCTTCACAACCATTGCAAGTTTTCCCTCCATCCGTGCAATCCTTGCTCTAGCCACTGCCATAGACGGCGAGGTGCACGAGACATATGTGATGTGTGCATTATTGAATGGTGACCATGAGGAGGATGTGTACATGGAGAAGCCCGTAGGGGTATGTGGTGGAAGGGCAGGAGGGCCATGTGTGCAAGCTTGTGAAGAAAGTTTACAGCCTGAAGCAAGCGCTGTGTGCATGGTACCACAAGATTGATGAGCACCTGGCTAACCTTGGTTTTGTGTGGAGTGAGGCAGATCATGCGGTCTATGGGCACACATTAGACGCAAGCCAGGTCATCATCGTGGTTAATGTTGATGACTTGCTTATTGCCTCTGACTCGAAGTCTCTCCTTGACAAGTCTAAGCAGTTCCTTGCAGCCAAGTTCAGCATGAAGGACATGGGAGAGCTGAGCTACTACCTGGGTCTCTAGGTGATAACGTGATCGACAGCAACATACCATGGATCTGTCGTAGAGCACTTGCGCGAGCAACATCGTCAAGCTCTTCAAAATGGGAGGTGCACAGAAGTTGGCAACACTGCTTGAAGTGGGAGCAAAGCTGACCTGCACGTAGGCTCCTCACGGCAAGCAGCAGAGTAGCCGCATGGATGCGGTACCATACTACACAGCAGTCAGGAGCCTCATGTATGCAGCTGTTGGCATGCGCCTTGACATCTGCCAAGGGTTGGGAGGAGTGAGCAAGTTCTGCACCGACCCGGGTGTGCCACAGTGGAAGGCAGTCAAGTGCATGCTGCGCTACGTCGACAGAAGCAGCAACCTTAGCCTCCTCTCACCGACCAAAACAGCCATATCCTCATCGGCTATAGCGACAGATTGGGACGGGGATCTGAAAACAAGGAAATCGACTAGTTCTTTTTTTTTCTTCTTTTCTTTCTTAGAGAAGCAGCAATAAGCTGAAGGAGCAAGAAGCAGGAGTGCGTTGTTCTTTCCTCCACCCAGGCAGAGTGCATGGCTCTGAGCAAAGAAGAAAAGGAAGCAGTGTGGCTGCATGAGCTGCGGGCTAGTCTTGGGCAACAACAGAAAACAGCAATGACCGTTTACTGTGACATCATAAGCAGCATCGGGCTCATGAAGAGTGCAGATTTCCACTCCCGCACCAAGCACATCGATCTTCACTACCACCTCATCCTTGGGCTTGTGGCTAAGGAGGTGGTGCAGATCAAGTTCTGCCCCTCCAGGTTGATGCTGGCAGATTTCCTAACCAAGCCTCTTGCAGCACATTGCAGTGTGGACTTGTGTGACATTTATTCTCGCAAAGTGGGAGAATTACAGATACAGGGTGCCAAAAAGTGACTAGGAATCAGAGATACATATAGGATGTCTTCCTGGTTCTCTAGCACTTCATGGAACTTGATTCCGTGTCTTTTTTAGGGAGATATAGATTTTCAAGATTTGGGGGCAGTGGGTCCGGTTCAAGCTATGGCTTCTACACTAGAAGCACCAAAGATGGCCAGAACAATTGGCCAGGGAGGCTTGGAGTGGCCTTCAAGGTGGAAAGGCGGCAGGAGGACTTTCAGGGAACTTCAAGGAAGTTATGCATCAAGGTTATTGGTTTTGCACATGGTAGGGATGGTAACTCTCTTGTGTGAGAGTGTGGCTGCCACTCATCCTGCTAGGCTAGGAGTGTGCTAGGAGGTAAACTCTGACAGTGTGGTTCTTCTAGCTCCATGCGCCAAATGAGGCATACAAAGGCTTGTTAGAAAGCTGTGCTAATGCAATTTCTCATCCACGAGTCAAACCAGTCATTCGCGCTCTGTACATAACCTTTCACGCTTCTGTATGTTTTTCCCTGCAACCTGCAACTTGTCTCTCGCATAAGATTGGTCCTGTCTAGCAGCTCTTGGTGAGCCTGATCACCTCCCTGAGGGCTGCTTAGGTTTCTATCAAACATTCATGGCTAAAATGAAGTGAATGTGTGTTTTCTGGATGGTGGAAACATATACGGCTGTCAGAATTCTTTGAAGGCTGTCTTACACTGTGGATGCATCAATGGGAGCTTGATACTTGTACGTTCTCTCCTTCACAGGATGACCTTGAACAATTCAACACTATTCTCTTGATGTTTTATCTTTCAAAAACTCTTTTCCTTCTACAATATTGTTTGCACAATAGGCCAATATGAAACCGATGGGAGCTAAAACAGATGTTTGGCAGGATATACCTCAATTGAAACAGAATGTGAATGTACCTCGATTTGAACTTACCTCAATTACAACGGATGCCTCAAGTTCAAGTTTGAGTTAAAGTAGGAATTCATTCATGTTGATATTGAACTATTTGAATATTTTTTGAAAGTTACATTTTTCTCCAAAAGGCCATAAAATCTTGGAGCTCAGGACAATGGAATTGCTTTTCACATGGGACTGAAAGGCCTAGAAGAACATATATCCTAAGATACAGGTGTCTAGAATAGGAACCATCAAGTAGGAACACGGCATTTGGGACTGACCACCAATAATTATGGATTGGGTTTTGTGGATATCGGTATAGAGGCTTGTGAAGGGGGCACATGTTCAAAGACAGAACACATCTGCCTGAAGTTTATCTCCGGAGAAATGATTTTTGCTGAGTTTTGGAGGTGTGGGACCATGCGTATGCCTTGAATGTGATGCTGAACGATGTCCAAGATGGGTTCAATAGCACACATGAAAATCAGGGGAGAAAGCGGACAACCTAGCTGCACATCAGACTAGA
>SZWC01017893.1:26377-49566 GCA_023375785.1 Penium margaritaceum | reverse complement strand
TGCCTTGTGCCTTGTGCCTTGTGCCTTGTGCCTTGTGCCTTGTGTCTTGTGCCTTGTGCCTTGTGCCTTGTGCCTTGTGCCTTGTGCCTTGTGCCTTGTGCCTTGTGCCTTCTGCCTTGTGCCTTGTGCCTTGTGCCTTGTGTTGGAAGTTGGGTTGAAAGTTGGGTTGGAAGTTGGGTTGAAAGTTGGGTTGAAAGTTGGCTTGGAAGTTGGGTTGTATAGTGGGTTGGATGTTGGGTTGGAAGTTGTGTTGGAAGTTGGGTTGGAAGTTGGCTTGGAAGTTGGTTTGGAAGCTGGGTTGAAAGTTGGGTTGGAAGTTGGGTTGGAAGTTCGGATGGAAGTTGGGATGAAGGTTGGGTTGGAAGCTGGGTTGGAAGTTGGGTTGGGAGTTGGGTTGGAACGTGGGATGGAAGTTTGGATGGAAGTTGGGTTGGAACATGGGTTGGAAGTTGGGTTACAAGCCGGGTTGGAAATTGGGCTGGAAGTTGGGTTGGAAGGTGGGTTGGAAGTTGGGTTGGAACTTGGGATGGAAGCTGGGATGGAAGTTAGGTTGGAAGTTTGGTTGGAAGGTGGGTTGGAAGTTGGGTTGCAAGTCGGGTTGAAAGTTGTGTTGGAAGCTTGGTTGGATGTTGGGTTGGAGGTTGGGTTGGAAGATGGATTGGAAGTTGGGTTGGAAGTTCGGTTGGATGTTGGGTTGGAAGCTGGGTTGGAAGTTGGGTTGGAAGCTGGGATGGAAGATGGGATGAAAGTTGGATTAGAAGCTTGGTTGGATGCTGGGTTGGATGTTGGATTGGAAGTTGGGTTTGAAGTTGGCGTAGAAGTTGGGTTGGAAGTTGGGTCGGAAGTTGGGTTGGAAGGTGGGTTGAAATTTTGGTTGGAAGTTGAGTTGGAAGTTGGGATGAATCTTGGGATGGAATTGGGTTGGAAGTTGGGTTGGAAGTTGGGTTGGAAGTTGCGTTGGAAGTTGGGATGGAAGCTAGGATGGGAGTTGGGTTGGAACTTGTGTTGGAAGTTGGGTTGGATATTTGGTTGGAAGTTGGGTTGGAAGTTGGACCGGAAGTTGGGTTGGAAGTTGGGTTGAATGTTGGGTTGGAAGCTGGGTTTGAAGTTGGGGTGGAATTTGGGATGGAAGTTGGGTTGGAAGTTGGGTTGGAAGTTCCGTTGGAAGTTGGGCTGGAAGATGGGTTGGATGTTGGGTTGGAAGTTGAATTAGAAGTTGGGTTGAAAGCTGGGTTGGAAGTTGGGTTGAAAGTTGGGTTGGAAGCTAGGTTGCAAGTTGGGTTGGAAGTTGGGTTGGAATTTGGGTTGAAATTTGGCTTTGAAGGTGGGTTAGAAGCTCGGTTGGAAGTTGGGTTGGAAGTTGGGCTGGAAGTTGGGTTGGAAGCAGGGTTGGAAGCTGGGTTAGAAGCTGGGCTGGAAGTTGGGTTGGAAGCAGGGTTGGAAGCTGGGTTAGAAGCTGGGCTGGAAGTTGGGTTGGAAGCAGGGTTGGAAGCTGGGTTAGAAGCTGGGCTGGAAGTTGGGTTGGAAGTTGGGCTGGAAGTTGGGTTGGAAGTTGGGTTGGAAGTTGGGTTGGAAGCAGGGTTATAAGCTGGGTTAGAAGCTGGGCTGGAAGTTGGTTTGGAAGTTGGGTCAGAAGTTGGGTTGCATGTTGGGATAGAAGTTGGGATGGAAGTTGGGTCTGAAGTTGGGATGGGAGTTGGGATGGAAGTTGGGTTGGAAGTTGGGTTGGAAGTTGGGTTGGAAGTTGGGTTGGACGTTGGGTTGGAAGTTGGGTTGGACGTTGGGTTGAAAGCTGGGTTGGAAGTTGGGTTGAAAGTTGGGTTGGCAGCTGGGTTGTATGCTGGGTTGGAAGTTGGATTGGAAGTAGTGTTAGACGTTAGGTTGGAAGTTGGATTGGAAGTTGGGTTGGAAGTTGTGTTGCAATTTGGGTTAAGCATTGGGCTAGAAGTTGGGTTGAATAATGGGTTGGAAGTTGGGTTGAGAGTTGGGTTGGAAGTTGAGTTGTATGCTGGGTTGGAACTTGGGTTGGAAGTTGTGTTGGAAGTTGGGTTGGAAGTTGGGTTGGAAGTTGGGTTGGAAGCTGGGCTGAATGTTGGGTTGAAAGTTGGGTTGAAAGTTGGGTTGGAAGTTGGGATGGAAGTTGGGATGAAGGTTGGGTTGGAAGCTGGGTTGGAAGTAGGGTTGGAAGTTGGGTTGGAACGTGGGATGGAAGTTGGGATGGAAGTTGGGTTGGAAGTTGGGTTGGAAGTTGGGTTACAAAACGGGTTGGAAATTGGGCTGGAATTTGGGTTGGAAGGTGGTATGGAAGTTGGGTTGGAAGTTGGGATGGAAGCTGGTCAACAGTGACAACTCATAACGCCAGTCCCAAATGGTCAGAGGCAGAGGCAATGATTTGGGAAGCATATGTATTGACTAGAAAGGACAAAGAACTTCAATACGTAGTGGCACGGTGTGGCTAATATGCACACCAAACAACCAAACTTGGCATATGTCACTGATCATTACCACAGAATTTCACTATGGGTGGTCAACGTTGACCAACCATAACACGAGTCACAAACAGTAAGAAGAGGAAACAATGCTATGAGAATATCGGTTCTCAACTACCAAGTACAATGACCTTCAGTCAGTAGTAGCATGGTGTGCCTATCATGCACAATGACCGACCAAAGTAGGCATGTGTACTGCCTTTGACCAGAGAAATCAGCTGTGTGTGGTCAACGTTGACAACTCATAATACGCGTCACAAATGGTCAGAGGGGGAAACAATGGTTTGGGAATACTTGGTATTGACTAGCAAGTACAAAGACCTTCGATAAGTGGTGGCATGGTATGGCTACCATGCACAATGACCAACCAAAATATTATTGTGTCATTGAATATCATAACAAGAGTTTCACTGTGTCTTGTCAATTTTCCTTCTTACGGCTGGTCAATCGCAGTGATGGTTGAGAGGTGATTCAAGCTCGAAGTTGCAAAATTCAAAACGTAGTCTCCTTCAAATGTTTATGAATAAACTGAAATCGTTATCATTCATACTTTTGAAAACTACCCTATAATCTTAAACCCCCTTGTTTTATGCCCTTTACCCATAGGAACCCTTATAATGTCATTTGGACAACATATGTACACCATGTGGGTTGGCTTAGTGCTTATAGAGTTAGAGTCTGGAGCCATAGGTCCTAGTTCGAATCCTCGTACGCGCAATATAGAATAGGCTCGCGACCTGGGGGGGGGGGGGGCGGCCATGTTGTGCTACCTCAACTCTACCTTCGAGCCTAAGCCGTGGGGGGGTAGGGGGGTGTCATAATGCGGTCGCAAATCTGTCCTCCAGGTCGTCCACGGAACATCCCTCTAGGGGGGTGTGAGGGAGTATTCCAGCGAAGGCACCTACGCATAACAAATAAACAAAAACCGGCCTGGTGTCAAAGGGAGTGACCTTTTGCTATTTATTGACTAGAAAGTGCAAATAATTTCAACAAGTAATGGAACGGTGTGGCTACCAAGTACAGTGACCAACCAGATTGGGCATGTGCCACTTACCATGACCAAATAGATTTACTATGTGTTGTTAACGTTCACAACCCATAATATGGGCCACGAATTTTCAGAGGGGGGAAACAATCGGTTGGGAACACCACGAATGACATAGTTAGCACAAGGGGGCTGCAATACGTTGTGGCACGGTGTGGAGACCATGCACGATGACCAACCAAAGTAGGCATATGTCACTGACCATGACCACATAATGTCACTAAGTGTGGTAAACTTTGACAACTCACAACACGAGTCACAACTGGTCAGAGTGGAAGGTAATGGTTTGTGAATACTAGTTATCTACTATAAAGTACAAATACCTTCAATATGTAGTGGCACAATGTGGCTTCAATGCACAGTTACCAACCAAAGTATGCATATTTCACTGAACATGACGAAAAAAATTCACTTTATGTGGTCAACGTTGAAAACGCATAACACGAGTCAGAAATGGTCCGAGGGGAAAACAATGGATTGGGAACACTAGTTATCAACTAGGAAGTACAAAGACCTTCAACAAGCAGTGGCACGGTATGGCTAGCGTGCACAGTGACCAACCAAAGGATGCATACGTCATTGACTACGACCGAATTTGTTCACTATGTGTGGTCAACATTGACAACTCATAACACGAGTCACAAATGGTCAGAGGGAGAGAAAATGGTTTGGGAAGCCTATGTATTGACTAGAAAGGACAAGGAACTTCAATACATAGTGGCACGGTGTGGCTAATATGCACACAAAACAACCAAACTAGGCATATGTCACTGATCATGACCACATAATTTCAATATGGGTGGTCAACGTTGACCAACCATAACACGAGTCACAAACGGTCAGGACAGGAAACAATGCAATGGGAACATCGGTTCTCAACTACCAAGTACAACGACCTTCAGTCAGTAGTAGCACGGTGTGGCTACCATGCACAATGACCGACCACAGTAGGCATATGTACTGCCTTTGACCAAAGAAATCTGCTGTGTGTGGTCAACGTTGACAACTCATAATACGAGTCACAAATGGTCAGAGAGGGGAACAATGGTTTGGGAACACCAAGTATCACATAGCAAGCACAAGGGGCTTCAATGAATTGTGGCACGGTGTGCAGACCATGCACGATGACCAACCAAAGTAGGCATATGTCGCTGACCATGACCAGGTAATGTCACTAAGTGTAGTAATCTTTGACAACTCACAACACGTGTCACAAATGGTCAGGGTGGAAGGTAATGGGTTGTGAATACTAGTTATCTACAAGCAAGTACAAACACCTTCAGTATGTAGTGGCACAATGTGGCTTCAATGCTCAGTGACCAACCAAAGTATGCATATGTCACTAACCATGACGAACAATTTCACTTCATGTGGTCAACGTTGAAAACGCTTAACACGAGTCACAAATGGTCAGAGGGGAAGACAATGGATTGGGAAGCCTATGAATTGGCTAGAAAGGACAAAGAACTTCAATACGTAGTGGCACGGTGTGGCTAATACGCACACCAAACAATCAAACTACGCATATGTCACTGATCATGACCATAGAATTTCAATATGGGCGGTCAACGTTGACCAACCATAACACGAGTCACAAACGGTCAGGAGAGGAAACAATGCTATGAGAATATCGGTTCTCAACTACCAAGTACAATGACCTTCAGTCAGTAGTAGCACGGAGTGGATACCATGCACAATGACCGACCACAGTACGCATATATACTACCTTAGACCAAAGAAATCCGCTGTTTGTGGTCAATTTTGACAACTCATAATACGAGTCACAAATGGTCAGAAGGGGAAACAATGGTTTGGGAACACCAAGTATCACATAGCAAGCACAATGGGCTTCAATACGTTGTGGCACGGTGTGGGGACCATTCACGATGACCAACCAAAGTAGGCATATGTCACTGAGCATGACCAAATAATGTCACTAAGTGTGGTAAACTTTGACAACTCACAACACGAGTCACAACTGGTCTGGGTGGAAGGTAGTGGTTTGTGAACACTAGTTATCTACTAGCAAGTACAAATACCTTCAACATGTAGTGGCACAATGTGGCCTCAATGCACTGTGACCAACCAAAGTATGCATATGTCACTAACCTTGACGAACAAATTTCACTTCATGTGGTCAACGTTGAAAATGCATAACACCAGTCACAAATGCTCAGAGGGAAAACAATGGATTGGGGACACTAGTTATCAACTAGCAAGTACAAAGACCTTAAACAAGCAGTGGCACGGTATGGCTAGCGTGCACTGTGACCAACCAAGGATGCATACGTCACTGACTACGACCAAACAAGTCCACTATGTGTGGTCAACATTGACAACTCATAACACGAGTCACAAATGGTCAGAGGGAGAGACAATGGTTTAGGAAGCATATGTATTCAATAGAAAGGACAAAGAACTTCAATACGTAGTGGCACGGTGTGGCTAATATGCACACCAAACAATCAAACTTGGCATATGTTACTGATCATGACCACAGAATTTCAATATGGCTGGTCAATGTTGACCAACCATAACACAAGTCACAAACGGTAAGAAGAGGAAACAATGCTATGACAATATCGGTTCTCAACTAACAAGTACAATGACCTTCAGTCAGTAGTAGCACGGTGTGCCTACCATGCACACTGACTGACCAAAGTAGGCATATATGCTGCCTTTGACCAGAGAAATCCGCTGTGTGTGGTCAACGTTGACAACTCATAATACGAGTCACAAATGGTCAGAGGGGGAAACAATGGTTTGGGAATACTTGATATCGACTAGCAAGTACAAAGACCTTCGATAAGTGGTGGCACGGTATGGCTACCATGCACAATGACCAACCAAAATATTATTGTGTCATTGACTATCATGAAAAGAGTTTCACTGTGTCTTTTCAACTTTCCTTCTTACGGCTGGTCAATCGCAGCAATGGTTGAGAGGTTATTCAAGATCGAAGTTGCAAAATTCAAAACTTAGTCTACGTCAATTGTTTATGAAAAAACTGAAATCATTATCATTCATACATTTGAAAACTACCCTATAATCTTACACCCCCTTATTTTATGCCCTTCACCCATGTGAACCCTTATAATGTCATTTGGACAACATATGAACACCATGTGAGTTGGCTTATTGCTTATAGAGTTAAATTCTGGAGCGATAGGTCCTGGGTTTGAATTCTCATACGCGCAATATAGAATAGGCTCGCGACCTGGGGGGAGGGGGGGAAATGAGGGGGGCGGCCGTGTTGTGCTACCTCAACCATACCTTCGAGCCTAAGCCATGGGGGGGTAGGGGGGTGTCATAATGCGGTCGCAAATCTGTCTTCCAGGTCGTCCACTGAACATCCCTCTAGGGGGGTGGGAGGGAGTATTCCAGTGAAGGCACCTACGCGTAACAAATAAACAAAACCCGACATGGTGTCAAAGGGAGAAACCTTTTGCTGTTTATTGACTAGCAAGTGCAAATACTTTCAACAAGCAGTGGAACGGTGTGGCTACCATGTACAATGACCAACCAGATTAGGCATGTGCCACTGAACATGACCAAATAATTTTACTTTGTGTGGTTAACGTTGACAACCAATAATATGGGCCACGAACTGTCTGAGGGGGAAATAATGTGTTGGGAACACAACGAATCACATAGCAAGCACAAGGGGCTTCAATACGTTGTGGCACGGTGTGGAGACCATGCACGATGACCAACCAAATAGGCATATGTCACTGACCATGACCAAATAATGTCACTAAGTGTGGTAAACTTTGACAACTCAGAACACGAGTCACAAATGGTCTGGGTGGAAGGTAATTGTTTGTGAATACTAGTTATCTACTAGAAAGTACAAATAGCTTCAATATGTAGTGGCACAATGTGGCTTCAATGCACAGTGACCAACCAAAGTATGCATATGTCACTGACCATGACGAAATAAGTTCACTTCATGTGGTCAACGTTGAAAACGCATAACACGAGTCATAAATGGTCAGAGGGGAAAACAATGGATTGGGAACACTAGTTATCAGCTAGGAAGTACAAAGACCTTCAACAAGCAGTGGCACGGTATGGCTAGCGTGCACAGTGACCAACCAAAGGATGCATACGTCACTGACTACGAATGAATAAGTCCACTATGTGTGGTCAACATTGACAACTCATAACACGAGTCACAAATGGTCAGAGGGAGAGACAATGGTTTAGGAAGCCTATGCATTGACTAGAAAGGTCAAAACACTTCAATACGTAGTTGCACGGTGTGGCTAACATGCACACCAAACAACCAGACTAGGCATCTGTCACTCATAATGACCACATCATTTCAATATGGGTGGTCAACGTCGACCAGCCATAACACGAGTCACAAACGGTCAGGACAGGAAACAATGCTATGGGAATACCGGTTCTCAACTACCAAGTACAACGACCTTCAGTCAGTAGTAGCACGGTTTGGCTACCATGCACAATGACCGACCAAAGTAGGCATATGTACTGCCTTTGACCAAAGAAATCCGCTGTGTGGTCAACGTTGACAACTCATAATACGAGTCACAAATGGTCAGAGGGGGGAACAATGGGCTGGGAACACCAACTATCACATAGCAAGCACAAGGGGCTTCAATACATCGTGGCACGGTGTGGAGACCATGCACGATGACCAACCAAAGTAGGCATATGTCGCTGACCATGCCAAAGTAATGTCACTAAGTGTGGTAAACTTTGACAACTCACAACACGAGTCACAAATGGTCAGGGTGGAAGGTAATGGTTTGTGAATACTAGTTATCTACAAAAAAGTACAAATACCTTCAATATGTAGTGGCACAATGTGGCTTCGATGCACAGTGACCAACCAAAGTATGCATATGTCACTAACCATGACGAATAGATTTCACTTCATGTGGTCAACGTTGAAAACGCATAACACGAGTCACAAATGGTCAGAGGGGAAAACAATGGATTGGGAAGCCTATGTATTGGCTGGAAAGGACAAAGAACTTCAATACGTAGTGGCATGGTGTGGCTAATATGCACACCAAACAATCAAACTAGGCATATGTCACTAATCATGACCAGAGAATTTAAATATGGGTGGTCAACGTTGACCAACCATAACACGAGTCACAAACGGTCAGGAGAGGAAACAATGCTATGAGGATATCGGTTATCAACTACCAAGTACAATGACCTTCAGTCATTAGTAGCGTGGTGTGGCAACCATGCACAATGACCGACCAAAGTAGGCATATTTACTGCGTTTGACCAAAGAAATCCGCTGTGTGTGGTCCACGTTGACAACTCATAATACGAGTCACAACTGGTCAGAGGTGGAAACAATGGTTTGGGAACACCACGTATCACATAGCAAGCACAAGGGGCTTCAATACCTTGTGGCACGGTTTGGGGACCATGCACAATGACCAACCAAAGTAGGCACATGTCACTGACCATGACCAAATAATGTCACTAAGTGTGGTGAACTTTGACAACTCACAACACGAGTCACAAATGGTCAGGGTGGGAGGTAATGGTTTGTGAATACTAGTTATCTATTAGCAAGTACAAATACCTTCAATATGTAGTGGCACAATGTGGCTTCGATGCACAGTGACCAACCAAAGTATGCATATGTCACTAACCATGACGAACAAATTTCACTTCATGTGGTCAACGTTGAAAACGCATAACACGGGTCACAAATGGTCCGAGGGAAAAACAATGGATTGGGAAGCCTATGTATTGGCTAGAAAGGACAAAGAGCTTCAATACGTAGTGGCACGGTGTGGCTAATATGCAGACAAAACAATCAAACTAGGCATTTGTCACTGATCATGAGCTGAGAATTTAAATATGGGTGGTCAACGTTGACCAACCATAACACGAGTCACAAACGGTGAGGAGAGGAAAAAATGCTATGAGGATATCCGTTCTCAGCTACCAAGTACAATGACCTTCAGTCAGTAGTAACGCGGTGTTGCTACCATGCACAATGACCAACCAAAGTAGGCATATTTACTGCCTTTGACCAAAGAAATCCGCTCTGTGTGGTCCACGTTGACAACTCATAATACGAGTCACGAATGGTCAGAGGGGGAAACAATGGTTTGGGAATACCACGTATCACATAGAAAGCACAAGGGGCTTCAATACGTTGTGGCACGGTGTGGGGACCATGCACGATGACCAACCAAAGTAGGCACATTTCACTGACCATGTCCAAATAATATCACTAAGTGTGGTAAACTTTGACAACTCACAACAGGAGTCACAAATGGTCAGTGTGGAAGGTAATGGTTTGTGAATACTAGTTAACTACTAGCAAGTACAAATACCCTCAATATGTAGTGGCACAATGTCGCTTCAATGCACAGTGACCACCCAAAGTATGCATATGTCACTGACCATGACGAAAGAATTTCACTTCATGTGGTCAACGTTGAAAACGCATAACACGAGTCACAAATGGTCAGAGGGGAAAAGAATGGGTTGGGAACACTAGTTATCAACTAGGAAGTACAAAGACCTTCAACAAGCAGTGGCACGGTATGGCTAGCGTGCACAGTGACCAACCAAAGGATGCATATGTCACTGACTACGACCGAAAAAGTCCACTATGCGTGGTCAACATTGACAACTCATAACACGAGTCACAAATGGTCAGGGGGAGAGAAAATGGTTTGGGAAGCCTATGTATTGACTATAAAGGACAAAGACATAAATACGTAGTGGCACGGTGTGGCTAATATGAACACCAAACAACCAAACTAGGCATATGTCACTGATCATGACCACATAATTTCAATATGGGTGGTCAACGTTGACCAACCATAACACGAGTCACAAACTGTCAGGACAGGAAACAATTCTATGTGAATATCGGTTCTCAACTACCAAGTACAACGACCTTCATTCAGTAGTAGCACGGTGTGGCTACCATGTACAATGACCGGCCAAATTAGGCATATTTATTGCCTTTGACCAAAGAAATCCGCTGTGTGTGGTCCACGTTGACAGCTCATAATACGAGTCACAAATGGTCAGAGGGGGAAATAATGGTTTGGGAACACCACGTATCACATAGCAAGCACAAGGGGCTTCAATACGTTGTGGGACGGTGTGGGGACCATGCACAATGACCAACCAAAGTGGGCATATGTCACTGACCATGACCAAATAATGTCACTAAGTGTGGTAAACTTTGACAACTCAGAACACGGATCACAAATGGTCAGGGTGGAAGGTAATTGTTTGTGAATACTTGTTATCTACTATAAAGTACAAATACCTTCAATATGTAGTGGCACAATGTGGCTTCAATGCACAGTGACCAACCAAAGTATGCATATGTCACTGAACATGACAAAAGAATTTCACTTCATGTGGTCAGCGTTGAAAACGCATAACACGAGTCATAAATGGCCAGAGGGGAAAACAATGGATTGGGAACACTAGTTATCAGCTAGGAAGTACAAAGACCTTCAACAAGCAGTGGCACGGTATGGCTAGCGTGCACGGTGACCAACCAAAGGATGCATACGTCACTGACTACGACTGAATAAGTCCATTATGTGTGGTCAACATTGACAACTCATAACACGAGTCACAAATGGTCAGAGGGAGAGACAATGGTTTAGGAAGCCTATGTATCGACTAGAAAGGACAAAGAACTTCAATACGTAGTCGCACGGTGTGGCTAACATGCACACCAAACAACCAGACTAGGCATCTGCCACTGATAATGACCACATCATTTCAATATGGGTGGTCAATGTTGACCAACCATAACACGAGTCACTAACGGTCAGGACAGGAAACAATGCTATGGGAATACCGGTTCTCAACTACCAAGTACAACGACCTTCAGTCAGTAGTAGCACGGTTTGGCTACCATGCACAATGACCGACCAAAGTAGGCATATGTACTGCCTTTGACCAAAGAAATCCGCTGTGTGTGGTCAACATTGACAACTCATAATACGAGTCACAAATGGTCAGAGGGGGAAACAATGGGTTGGGAATACTAGATACCAACTACCAAGTACAACGACCTTCAGTCAGTAGTAGCACGGTTTGGCTACCATGCACAATGACCGACCAAAGTAGGCATATGTACTGCCTTTGACCAAAGAAATCCGCTGTGTGTGGTCAACATTGACAACTCATAATACGAGTCACAAATGGTCAGAGGGGGAAACAATGGGTTGGGAACACCAACTATCACATAGCAAGCACAAGGGGCTTCAATACATCGTGGCACGGTGTGGAGACCATGCACGATGACCAACCAAAGTAGGCATATGTCGCTGACCATGCCAAAGTAATGTCACTAAGTGTGGTAAAATTTGACAACTCACAACACGAGTCACAAATGGTCAGGGTGGAAGGTAATGGTTTGTGAATACTATTTATCTACAAAAAAGTACAAATACCTTCAATATGTAGTGGCACAATGTGGCTTCGATGCACAGTGGCCAACCAAAGTATGCATATGTCACTAACCATGACGAACAAATTTCACTTCATGTGGTCAACGTTGAAAACGCATAACACGAGTCACAAATGGTCCGAGGGAAAAACAATGGATTGGGAAGCCTATGTATTGGCTAGAAAGGACAAAGAGCTTCAATACGTAGTGGCACGGTGTGGCTAATATGCAGACCAAACAATCAAACTAGGCATTTGTCACTGATCATGAGCTGATAATTTAAATATGGGTGGTCAACGTTGACCAACCATAAAACGAGTCACAAACGGTCAGGAGAGGAAACAATGCTATGAGGATATCCGTTCTCAACTACCAAGTACAATGACCTTTAGTCAGTAGTAACGCGGTGTGGCTACCATGCACAATGACCAACCAAAGTAGGCATATTTACTGCCTTTGACCAAAGAAATCCGCTCTGTGTGGTCCACATTGACAACTCATAATACGAGTCACAAATGGTCAGAGGGGGAAACAATGGTTTGGGAATACCACGTATCACATAGAAAGCACAAGGGGCTTCAATACGTTGTGGCACGGTGTGGGGACCATGCACGATGACCAACCAAAGTAGGCACATTTAACTGACCATGTCCAAATGATGTCACTAAGTGTGGTAAACTTTGACAACTCACAACATGAGTCACAAATGGTCACTGTGGAAGGTAATGGTTTGTGAATACTAGTTAACTACTAGCAAGTACAAATACCCTCAATATGTAGTGGCACAATGTCGCTTCAATGCACAGTGACCACCCAAAGTATGCATATGTCACTGACCATAACGAAAGATTTTCACTTCATGTGGTCAACGTTGAAAACGCATAACACGAGTCACGAATGGTCAGAGGGGAAAAGAATCGGTTGGGAACACTAGTTATCAACTAGGAAGTACAAAGACCTTCAACAAGCAAAGGCACGGTATGGCTAGCGTGCACAGTGATCAACCAAAGGATGCATACGTCACTGACTACGACCGAAAAAGTCCACTATGCGTGGTCAACATTGACAGCTCATAACACGAGTCACAAATGGTCAGGGGGGGAGAAAATGGTTTGGGAAGCCTATGTATTGACTAGAAAGGACAAAGACTTAAATACGTAGTGGCACGGTGTGGCTAATATGAACACCAAACAACCAAACTAGGCATATGTCACTGATCATGACCACACAATTTCAATATGGGTGGTCAACGTTGACCAACCATAACACGAGTCACAAACGGTCAGGACAGGAAACAATTCTATGGGAATATCGGTTCTCAACTACCAAGTACAACGACCTTCATTCAGTAGTAGCACGGTGTGGCTACCATGTACAATGACCGGCCAAATTAGGCATATTTACTGCCTTTGACCAAAGAAATCCGCTGTGTGTGGTCCACGTTGACAGCTCATAATACGAGTCACAAATGGTCAGAGGGGGAAACAATGGTTTGGGAACACCACGTATCACATAGCAAGCACAAGGGGCTTCAATACGTTGTGGCACGGTGTGGGGACCATGCACGATGACCAACCAAAGTAGGCATATGTCACTGACCATGACCAAATAATGTCACTAAGTGTGGTAAACTTTGACAACTCACAACAAGAGTCACAAATGGTCAGGGTGGAAGGTAATGGTTTGTGAATACTACTTATCTACTAGCAAGTAAAAATACTTTCAATATGTTTCTAAAACAATGTGGCTTCAATGCACAGTGACCACCCAAAGTATGCATATGTCATTGACCATGAGAAATAAAATCACTTCATGTGGTCAACGTTGAAAACGCATAACACGAGTCAAAAATGGTCAGAGGGGAAAACAGTGGGTTGGGAACACTAGTAGTCAACTAGGAAGTACAAAGACCTTCAACAAGCAGTGGCACATTATTGCTAGCGTGCACAGTGACCAACCAAAGGATGCATACGTCACTGACTACGACCGAATAAGTCCACTATGTGTGGTCAACATTGACAACTCATAACGCCAGTCCTAAATGGTCAGATGGAGAGGCAATGGTTTGGGAAGCACGTGTATTGACTGGAAAGGACAAAGAACTTCAATACGTAGTGGCACGATGTGACTAATATCCACACCAAACAATCAAACTTGGCATATGTCACTGATCATGACCACACAATTTCAATATGGGTGGTCAACGTTGACAAACCATAACACAAGTCACAAACGGTGAGAAGAGGAAACAATGCTATGAGAATATCGGCTCTCAAGTACCAAGTACAATGACCTTCAGTCAGTAGTAGCACGGTGTGCCTGCTATGCACAATGACCGACCAAAGTAGGCATATGTACTGCCTTTGACCAAAGAAATCCGCTGTGTGTGGTCAACGTTGACAACTCGTAATAGGAGTCATAAATGGTCAGATGGGGGAAACAATGGTTTGGGAATACTTGGTATCGACTAGCAAGTACAAAGACCTTCGATAAGTGGTGGCAAAATATGGCTACCATGCACAATGACCAACCAAAATATTCTTGTGTTATTGAATATCATAATAAGAGTTTCACTTTGTCTTGTCAACCTTCCTTCTTACGGCTGGTCAATCGCAGCAATGGTTGAGAGGTTATTCAAGCTCGAAGTTGCAAAATTCAAAGCGTAGTCTGCGTCAACCGTTTATGTATAAACTGAAACTGTTGTCATTCATACTTTTGAAAACTATCCTATAATCTTACACTCCCTTATTTTATGCACTTTACCCATATGAACCCTTGTATTGTCATTTGGACAACATGTCAACACCATGTGAGTTGGCTTAGTGCTTATAGAGTTCGATTCTGGAGCGATAGGTCCTGGGTTTGAATCCTTGTACGCGCAATATAGAATAGGCTCGCAACCTGGGGGGGAGGGGGCGGCCGTGTTGTGCTACCTCAACTATACCTTCGAGCCTAAGCCGTGGGGGGGTAGGGGGTGTCATAATGCGGTCACAAATCTGTCCTCTAGGTCGTCCACGGAACATCCCTCTAGGGGGGTGGGAGGGAGTATTCCAGTGAAGGCACCTACGCGTAACAAATAAACAAAAACCGACCTGGTGTCAAAGGGAGAAACCTTTTGCTATTTATTGACTAGCAAGTGCAAATACTTTCAACAAGTGGTGGAACGGTGTGGCTACCATGTACAATGACCAACCAGATTAAACATGTGCCACTTACCATGACCGAATAATTTTACTATGTGTGGTTGGTTGACAACCCATAATATGGGCCACGAACTGTCAGAGGGGGAAACAATGGGTTGGGAACACCACGATTCACATAGCAAGCACAATGGGATTTAATACGTTGTCGCACAGTGTGGAGACCATGCACGATGACCAACCAAAGTAGGCATATGTCACTGACCATGACCAAATAACATCACTATTTGTGGTAAACTTTGACAACTCACAACACGAGTCACAAATGGTCAAGGTGGAAGGTCATGGTTTGTGAATACTATTTATCTACTAGAAAGTACAAAGACCTTCAAAATGTAGTGGCACAATGTGGCTTCAATGCACGGTGACCAACCAAAGTATGCATATGTCACTGAACATGACGAAAGAAACTCACTTCATGTGGTCAACGTTGAAAACGCATAACACGAGTCACAAATGGTCAGATGGGAAAACAATGGATTGGGAACACTAGTTATCAACTAGGAAGTACAAAGACCTTCAACAGCAATACCTTCACGATATGGCTAGTGTGCACAGTGACCAACCGAAGGATGCATACGTCACTGACTACGACCGAATAAGTCCACTATGTGTGGTCAACATTGACAACTCATAACACGAGTCACAAATGGTCAAAAGGAGAGACATTGGTTTGGGAAGCCTGTGTATTGACTAGAAAAGACAAATAGCTTCAATACGTAGTGGCACGGTGTGGCTAATATGCACACCAAACAACCAAACTAGGCACATGTCACTGATCATGACCACATACTTTCAATATGGGTGGTGAACGTTGACCAACCATAACACGAGTCACAAACGGTCAGGACAGGAAGTAGTGCTATGCGAATATCGGTTCTCAACGACCAAGTACAACGACCTTCAGTCAGTAGTAGCACGCTGTGGCTACAATGCACAATGACCGACCAAAGTAGGCATATGTACTGCCTTTGACCAAAGAAATCCGCTGTGTGTGGTCAACGTTGACAACTCATAATACCAGTCACAAATGGTCAGAGGGGGAAACAATGGTTTGGGAACACCAAGTACCATATAGCAAGCACAAGGGGTTCCAATACGTTGTGGCACGGTGTGGAGACAATGCACGATGACCAACCAAAGTAGGCACATGTCGCTGACCATGACCAAGTAATGTCACTAAGTGTGGTAAACTTTGACAACTCACAACACGAGTCACAAATGGTCTGGGTGGAAGGTAATGGTTTGTGAATACTAGTTATCTACAAGCAAGTACAAATACCTTCAATATGTAGTGGCACAATGTGGCTTCGATGCACTGTGACCATCCAAAGTATGCATATGTCACTAACCATGATGAACAAATCTCACTTCATGTGGTCAACGTGGAAAACGCATAACACGAGTCACAAATGGTCACAGGGGAAAACAATGGATTCGGAAGCCTATGTATTGGCGAGAAAGGACAAAGAACTTCAATACGTAGTGGCACAGTGTGGCTAACATGCACACCAAACAATCAAACTAGGCATATGTTACTGATCATGACCAGAGAATTTCAATATGGGTGGTCAACGTTGACCAACCATAACACGAGTCACAAGCGTTCAGGAGAGGAAACAATGCTATGAGAATATCGGTTCTCAACTACCAAGTACAATGACCTTCAGTTACTAGTAGCGCGGTGTGGATACCATGCACAATGACCGACCAAAGTAGGCATATTTACTGCCTTTGGCCAAAGAAATCCGCTGTGTGTGGTCCACGTTGACAGCTCATAATACGAGTCAAAAATGGTCAGAGGGGGAAACAATGGTCTTGGAACACCACGTATCACATAGCAAGCACAAGGGGCCTCAATACGTTGTAGCACGGTGTGGGGACCATGCACGGTGTCCAACAAAAGTAGGCATATGTCACTGACCATGACCAAATAATGTCACTAAGTGTGGTAAACTTTGACAACTCACAACAAGAGTCACAAATGGTCAGGGTGGAAGGTAATGGTTTGTGAATAATAGTTATCTACTAGAAGTACAAATACCTTCAATATCTAGTGGCACAATGTGGCTTCAATGCACAGTGACCACCCAAAGTATGCATATATCACTGACCATGACGAAAGAATTTCACTTCATGTGGTCAACGTTGAAAACGCATAACACGAGTCAAAAAATGGTCAGAGGGGAAAACAATGGGTTGGGAACACTAGTTGTCAACTAGGAAGTACAAAGACCTTCAACAAGTTGTGGCACATTATGGCTAGCGCGCACAGTGACCAACCAAAGGATGCATACGCCACTGACTACGACCGAATAAGTCCAGTATGTGTGGTCAACACTGACAACTCATAACACGAGTCACGCATGGTCAGAGGGAGAGAAAATGGTTTGGGAAGCCTATGTATTGACTATAAAGGACAAAGAACTTCAATACGTAGTGGCACGGTGTGGCTGATATGCACACGAAACAACCAAACCAAGCATATGTCACTGATCATGACCACATGATTTCAATACGGGTGATCAACGTTGACCAACCATAACACGAGTCACAAACGGTCACGACAGGAAACAATGCTACGGGAATATTGGTTCTCAACTACCAAGTACAACGACCTTCATTCAGTAGTAGCACGGTGTGGCTACCATGTACAATGACCGACCAAAGTAGGCATATGTACTGCCTTGGACCAAAGAAATCCGCTGTGTGTGGTCAACGTTGACAACTCATAATACGAGTCACAAATGGCCAGAGGGGGAAACAATGCCTTGGAAACATCAAGTATCACATAGCAAGCACAAGGGGCTTCAATACGCCATGGCACGGTGTGGAGACCATGCATGATGATCAACCAAAGTAGGCATATGTCACTGACCATGACCAAATCATGTCACTAAGAGTGGTAAACTTTGACAACTCACAACACGAGTCACAATTGGTCAGGGTGGAAGGTAATGGTTTGTGAATACTAGTTATGTACTAGCAATTACAAATACCTTCAATATGTAGTGGCACAATGTGGCCTCAATGCACAGTGACCACCCAAAGTATGCATATGTCACTGACCATGACAAAAGAATTTCACTTCATGTGGTCAATGTTGAAAACGCATAACACGGTTCACAAATGGTCAGAGGGGAAAACAATGGATTGGGGACACTAGTTATCAACTGGCAAGTACAAAGACCTTAAACAAGCAGTGGCAAAATATGGCTAGCGTGCACAGTGACCAACCAAAGGATGCGTACATCACTGACTACGACCGAATAAGTCCACTATGTGTGGTCAACATTGACAACTCATAACGCCAGTCCCAAATGGTCAGAGGGAGAGGCAATGGTTTGGGAGGCACGTGTATTGACTGGACAGGACAAAGAACTTCAATACGTAGTGGCACGGTGTGGCTAGTATCCACACCAAACAATCAAACTTGGTATATGTCACTGATCATGACCACATAATTTCAACATGGGTGGTCAACGTTGACCAACCATAACACGAGTCACAAACGGTGAGAAGAGGAAACATTGCTATGAGAATATCGGCTCTCAACTACCAAGTACAATGACCTTCAGTCAGTAGTAGCACGGTGTGCCTACCATTGCCAATGACCGACCAAAGTAGGCATATGTACTGCCTTTGACCAAAGAAATCCGTTGTGTGTGGTCAACGTTGACAACTCATAATACGAGTCACAAATGGTCATAGGGGGGACACAATGGTTTGGGAATCCTTGGTATCGACTAGAAAGTACAAAGACCTTCGATAAGTGGTGGCACGATATGGCTACCATGCACAATGACCAACCAAAATATTCTTGTGTCATTGAATATCATAGAAAATGTTTCACTTTGTCTTGTCAACTTTCCTTCTTACGGGTGGTCAATCGCAGCAATGGTTGAGAGGTTATTCAAGCTCGAAGTTGCAAAATTCAAAACGTAGTTTGCGTCAACTGTTTATGGATGAACTGAAATTGTTATCATTCATACTTTTTAAAACTACCCTATGATCTTACACTCCCTTGTTTTATGCACTTTACCCATATGAACCCTTATAATATCATTTGGACAACATATAAACACCATGTGAGTTGGCTTAGTGCTTGTAGAGTTAGATTCTGGAGCGATAGGTCCTGGGTTTGAATCCTCGTACGCTTAATATAGAATAGGCTCGCGACCTGGGGGGGGGGGCGGCCGTGTTGTGCTACCTCAACTATACCTTCGAGCCTAAGCCGTGGGGGGGGGTAGGGGGGTGTCATAATGCGGTCGCAAATCTGTCCTCCAGGTCGTCCACGGAACATCCCTCTAGGGGGGTGGGAGGGAGTATTCCAGTGAAGGCACCTACGCGTAACAAATAAACCAACCTGGTGTCAAAGGGATAAACCTTTTGCTATTTAAAGACTAGCAAGTGCAATAACTTTCAACAAGTAGTGGAACGGTGTGGCTACCATGTACAATGACCAACCAGATTAGGCATGTGCCACTTACCATGACCGAACAATTTTACTATGTGTGGTTGGTTGACAACCCATAATATGGGCCACGATTTGTCAGAGGGGGAAACAATGGGTTGGGAACACCACGAATCACATAGCAAGCACAAGGGGCTTCAATACATTGTGGCACAGTGTGGAGACCATACACGATGACCAACCAAAGTAGGCAAATGTCACTGACCATGACCAAATAATGTCACTATGTGTGGTAAAACTTGACAACTCACAACACGAGTCACAAATGGTAAGGGTGGAAGGTAATGGTTTGTGAATACTAGTTATCTACTAGCAAGTACAAATACCTTCAATATGTAGTGGCACAATGTGGCTTCAATGCACAGTGACCAACCAAAGTATGCATATGTCACTAACCATGACGAATAAACTTCACTTCATGTGGTCAACGTTGAAAACGCATAACACGAGTCACAATTGGTCACAGGGGAAAACAATGGATTGGGAAGCCTATGTATTGGCTAGAACGAACAAAGAACTTCAATACGTAGTGGCACGGTGTGGCTAATATGCACACCAAACAATCAAACTAGGCATATGTCACTGGTCATGACCAGAGGATTTCAATATGGGTGGTCAACGTTGACCAACCATAACACGAGTCACAAACTGTCAGGAGAGGAAACAATGCTATGAGAATATCACTTCCCAACTACCAAGTACAATGACCTTCAGTCAGTAGTAGCGCGGTGTGGCTACCATACACAATGGCCGACCAAAGTAGGCATATTTACTGCCTTTAACCAAAGAAATCCGCTGTGTGTGGTCTACGTTGACAACTCATAATACAAGTCACAAATGGTCAGAGGGGGAAACAATAGTTTGGGAACACCACGCATCACATAGCAAGCACAAGGGGCTTCAGTATGTTGTGGCAAGGTGTGAAGACCACGCACGATGACCAACCAAAGTAGGCATATGTCACTGACCATGACCAAATAATGTCACTAAGTGTGGTAAACTTTGACAACTCACAACACGGTTGGGATGGAAGTTAAGATGGAAGCTGGGTTGGAAGTTCGGTTTGAAGTTGGGTTGGAACTTGGATTGGAAGTTGGATTGGAGGTTGGGTTGGTAGTTGGGTTGGAAGTTGGGTTGGAAGTTGGGTTGGAAGTTGGGTTGGAAATTGGGTCGGAAGTTAGGATGGAAGTTGGGCTGGTAGTTGGGTTGGAAGTTGGGTTGGAAGTTGGGTTGGAAGTCCGGTTGAAAGCTGTGCTGGAAGCAGGATTAGAAGCTGGGTTGGAAGTTGGGTTGGAAGTTGGGTCGGAAGTTGGGTTGGATGTGGAGATGGAAGTTGGGTTGGAAAATGGGTTGGACGTTGGGTTGGAAGTTGAGTTGGACGTTGGGTTGAAAGCTGGGTTGGAAATTGGGTTGAAAGTTGGGTTGGAAGTTGTGTTGTATGCTTAGTTGGAAGTTGGGTTGGAAGTTGTGTTTGAAGGTGGGTTGGAAGTTGGGTTGGAATTTGGGTTGCAAGTTGGGTTGCAAGTTGGGTTGGATGTTGGGTTGGAAGTTGGGTTGGAAGTTGGGTTGGAAGTTGGGTTGGAAGTTGGGTTGGAAGTTGGGTTGGAAGTTGGGTTGCAAGTTGGGTTGGATGTTGGGTTGGAAGTTGGGTTGGAAGTTGGGTTGGAAGTTGTGTTGGAAGTTGGGTTAAAAGTTGGGTTGGAAGTTGGGTTGGAAGTTGAGTTGGAAGTTGGGTCGGAAGTTGGGTTGGAAGTTGGGATGAAGTTGGGTTGGAAGCTTGGTTGAATGTTGGGTTGAAAGTTGGGTTGAAAGTTGGGTTGGAAGTTGGGTTGGAAGTTGGGTTGGAAGTTGGGTTGGAACGTGGGATGGAAGTTGGGATGGAAGTTGGGTTGGAAGTTGGGTTTGAAGTTGGGTTGGAAGCTAGGTTGGAAATTGGGCTGGATGTTGGGTTGGAAATTGGGTTGTAAGTTGGGTTCGAAGTTGGGATGGAAGCTGGGATGGAAGTTGGGTTGGAAGATGGGTTGTAAGTTGGGTTGGAAGTTGGGATGGAAGTTGGGATGGAAGCTGGGTTGGAAGTTCGGTTAGAATTTGGGTTGGAAGTTGGATTGGAAGTTGGATTGGACGTTGGGTTGGAAGTTGGGTTGGAAGTTGGGTCGGAAGTTGGGTTGGAGGTTGGGTTGGGAGTTGGGATGGAAGTTGGGCTGGTAGTTGGGTTGGAAGTTGGGTTGGAAGTTGGGTTGGAAGTTGGGTTGAAAGTTGGGTTGGAAGCAGGATTAGAAGCTGGGTTGGAAGTTGGGTTGGAAGTTGGGTCGGAAGTTGGGTTAGATGTTAGGATGGAAGTTGGGATGGAAAATGGGTTGGACGTTGGGTTGGAAGTTAAGTTGGACGTTGGGCTGAGAGCTGGGTTGGATCTTGGGTTGAAAGTTGGATTGGAAGCTGAGTTGTATGCTGGGTTGGAAGTTGGGTTGGAAGTTGGGTTGGAAGTTGGGATGGAAGCTGGGATGGAAGTTGGGTTGGAAGTTGGGTCGGAAGCTTGGTTGGATGCTGGGTTGGAGGTTGTGTTGGAAGTTGGGTTGGAAGTTGGGTTGGAAGTTCGCTTGGAAGTTGGGTTGGAAGCTGGGTTAGAAATTGGGTTGGAAGCTGGGATGGAAGTTTGGATGAAAGTTGGATTAGAAGCTCGGTTAGAAGCTGGGTTGGATGTGGGATTGGAAGTTGGGCTTGAAGTTGGGGTACAAGTTGGGTTGGAAGTTGGGTTGGAAGTTGGGTTGGAAGGTGGGTTGAAATTTGGGCTGGAAGTTGGGTTGGAAATTGGGATGGATCTTGGGATGGAATTGGGTTGGAAGTTGGGTTGGAAGTTTGGTTGGAAGTTTGGTTGGAAGTTGCATTGGAAGTTGGGATGGAAGATAGGATGGAAGTTGGGTTGGAACTTGGGTTGGAAGTTGTGTTGGATATTTGGTTGGAAGTTGGGTTGGGAGTTGGGTTGGAAGCTGGGTTGGAAGTTGGGTTGAATGTTGGGTTGGAAGCTGGGTTTGAAGTTGGGTTGGAAGTTGGGTTGGAAGTTGGGTTGGAAGTTGGGTTGGAAGCTGGGTTGGAAGTTGGGTTGGAAGTTGGGTTGGAAGTTGGGTGGAAAGTTGAGTTTGAAGGTGGGTTAGAAGCTCGGTTGGAAGTTGGGTCGGAAGTTGGGTTGCAAGGTGGGTTGAAATTTGGGCTGGAAGTTGGGTCAGAATTTGGGATGGATCTTGGGATGGAATTGGGTTGGAAGTTGGATTGGATGTTGGGATGGAAGTTGGGTTTGCAGTTGAGATGGAAGTTGGGATGGAATTTGGATTGGACGTTAGGTTGGAACTTGAGTTGGATGTTTTGTTGAAAGTTGGGTTGGAAGTTAGGCTGAAAGTTGGATTGGAAGCTGGGTTGTATACTGGGATGGAAGTTGGGTTGGATGTTGTGTTTGAAGTTGGGTTGGAAGTTGGGTCGGAAGTTGGGTTGGAAGTTGGGTTGGAAGTCGGGTTGAAAGTTGGGTTGGAAGCAGGATTAGAAGCTGGGTTGGAAGTTG
>SZWC01017892.1:34123-48406 GCA_023375785.1 Penium margaritaceum | reverse complement strand
AGGACGCCGCCAAGGGGCGCAAGACGCGCAAAGAAGACTCAAGAGGAGGCCAAGGAAGACAAGAAGACAAGAAGACAAGAAGAAAAGTAGTCTTTTGTTCTAGACCTTGTACTTGCTTCTCTTCTTGCTCTTTGTCTTAGTTTTGTGAGCGGTACTCACACTTCTTGTTACTCTCTTGTATTTTGATTTTCTGTTTTCCTAGATCCTAGTTGCTACCAAGTGCCGTGAGTCACGGCCTAGGAGGACTAGTTTCTAAACCCACGACCTTGTGCCGACGTGGCGGCCTAGGAAAATAGAAACATAAATTGAAAGTGCCTCACCGATTGTGAGAGCAACGTCTTAGGAGGCGATTCCTCCTTGTTGTGGGATGATCCTCACAACAACCTTCACGTTCTAGTTGCACGAGCGACGGGATGGCAAGTGCCAGACCGTCTAAGGCCAACAAGGACAAGGTGGTGACGTTCTCACCACACGTACTTGGCGGAATCTAAGTTTTGGGAGCCGCCGCTGCGAGCATGGTTGCCAACCCAAAGGCAATCGTACCGCCTAAGACAACCGTGTTGCCTAAGGCAACCGTGCCGCCGAAGGCAACCGTACCACCTAAGGCAACCGACACCAACCTCGGCGACACTGAGAAGCGTGCAAAGGCCGCAAAGGTGCTCGTCGAGCACGTCGACACGCACATGGGCGACCCCCATGCGGCAGACGACGCGATGGAGGAGGATCTTCCGGAGGAAGACCCCGACAAAGAGCACGACGCCGACGATGGCGAAGGCGATGAGGATCGCGACCATCGCCATCGTCGTGCGGCGAACTCGAGCCGATTGCTTGAGAAGGAAAAGGCGCCCGCCGTATCGCCTGAAGCTGTCGACGACAGCGAGACGGCCGAGAGCAGCAAGGGCGCCGAAAGCAGTCACACGGGAAGTTCCCGCGAGAACGAGCTGGACAACGACGCCGCAAAGGCAACTCGCGATGGCCGTCGTAGGCTTGCGAAGTTTGCTGTTGAGGTGGCAGGCCGACTCAAGATCACCACCGACGGTGGAGATACGGCACCACTCGGAGGAATGGGGGCAGACCCCCCTTCCTATGATGTGGCCGCAATGGGACAGGGCAGCGCCCACTCGAGCGTTGTTACCGAAGATAGTCTCCTCCGAAAGGTGGGACTCCTTGGAGGCGTGTACGCGAACCCTACCCTCCTGCAATGGGTAAGGGTGCACGGACAACGCGAGGCCCTAGAGGCTATTGCCGACGCTATGACGACATCAGAGCTCAAGTTCGCGTTCGCCAATCTGCTCGCCCACGTTGGGCAGAGCATCACGGACCTTGACCATTATCGCTAGCTGCAGCGCCTCGCCGCCCATGAGGCAAGCCGCCGATGCAACGACCTCGACAAGGCGTTGTAGAGCTTGACCCAGGTGCGGATGCAACAGCAAGCACAGCGCGCCGCAGCTGTGGATGCCATTGCTGGTGGCAGCGACGACTTGCCTACCTCGACGACTTCGGGGTTGGTCATGAACACGTCCTTCCTCCATCGTGTGGAGATCTTCCGGGAGGGCGTGAAGCTGACCGACTGGCTGAACCGCATGGAGCACGTTCTATGTGTCCACAAGGCTCCTCTCAGCCAGTAGGGTGACCTTGCCACAACACGACTTGAAGACAAACTCTTCAAGTATGTGGTCAAGGAGTGGACTGCGCAACAGCCGCACCTCGAGTGGCAGCCCATGCCGTGGGAGGCCTTCTGCGCGATCATGCGCAAGAAGTGCACCCAACGTGAGGAGGCGCCGCGTGCCTTCCACAAGATCAAGGACTTCAGGCAGCTGGGCAGCTCGCTCGAATCCTACTTGAGCGAGTTCACCGCACTCGTGGAGGAAGCCAAAAGCTTCACCGAGGGTGATGGCACTGAGACGTTCAAGTACCCGGAGTGCATGCTGCTGGAGTACTTGCGTGATGGTCTCGCCAACAAGAAGCTGAAAGACAAGACCACCACGACACCCATTGGCCAAGCTTGGACAAGCTGGAGGGCGTTGCGCGACTGCATGAGCGAAGTGTATTCGGCGAACCCGAAGCACTACTCTTATGCACGGCGGAACACGCGTGCACAGCAAGGCCGCGACATGCGCATGGACGCTGCAGGGGCTGGTGGGTCAGCTGGACAGCGAGGCGGGGCCAAGGGCAAGTAGCCTACAAACCCTCCTGCCAAGAAGGCTGGTGGACACAAGGGTCCCAACAACAAGCGCAGCCGCAAAAATGACGAGCTGCAGGCTGCACGTGAGCGTCGCAACGCAGCCTTCCGCGAAGGGCTCTGCCACAACTGCATGCAGCCGGGCCACTTTAGGGCTCAGTGCCGTGAGGCTGTTGGTGGTCAAGAGGCCGCAGCGCTAGCTGCAGCAGCAGCACCTCATGGGGATGGTGCAGGAGGAGGCCGCGGACAAGGCCGTGGACAGGGTCGCGGTCGCGACAATGGGCCCGGCCGTGGTAACGGACAGGGCCGAGGGGCGGGTTTTCCCCACTCCTGAGTGACGTCAGTGGGGACCACTCAGGGGTAAAACTGGATCACGAGTGTGAGTTCATGTTTTCTGACAAGGATGTTAAACAATTTGAGTTTTTGACGAGTTCAAATTTCTCTGTTGTCTTCTCCCCTCTCATTGAACCTCATTTTGCTCTTGCTGATCGACATTGCCCACTGAATATTGCATCACCAGACGAGATGCATGACCGAACCTGCTTAGTGGTGGCGACACCAACCACTGTGCAAGAGTTGTGTAACACAATGATTGAAGCAAACGCTCTCAAAGCGATGAGCTCAATCACATTTGCAGTACCTTTAGTCGACGATTTCGACCCAGTGAAATTTAAAGACTGGAAGGTGCTAGCCGAATTCACACGTGCCCACAAGATGTGGACTCGAGTGGGTGAATCATGGGAGTTGCGACGCCCGTCATACAGATTCTATGTTTATCACAAACTCGGTTTACCGTCGTCGAGTCTGTTCACTCCGAAGAGTGGAGGCAACATGACGATGCAGTTCAAAGGACACCTAGCTGGTGCTCCCGTGAACGTACTTGCTGACACTGGAGGGGACGACTCTTTTGTTAGCCTTGGCTTTACCCGTCAGGTTGGCCTGAAGTACGAGCCATCGAATGGCGCAGTTGTTGTCGGTGACAACCGTACGGTACCCGTAATCGGTACTTGTAAAGCAAAAATTTGTATTCAAGGGTATACATACAGTGTCACGTTGAAGGCACTCAACCTTCTTGACCCGTTTGATGTGGTGCTAGGCGATCCCTGGCTCCGTGACAACAAGGCTCTAATGTGCTTTAAATCAAAGCGTTTGATCCTCCGAAAAGGACAACGCCGCTTTACGTTGATTCCGAGTACGGAATTATCACCGACCCGACTCAAAGTCCATGCCAACTTCTCTGCAATGCAGGTCAAGAGACGTATACGACAAGGTTGTGGATACTTCTTGGCTCAGTTGTAGAAAGTAGAGGACGACGTCACGGAAGACACGCAACAAGAGATCAGATCTCTATTTGCGGAGTTCTTGGATGTATTCAAAGACCCACCGGCCGGGCTTCCACCAGAAAGACACATGGGCCACATGATTCCGCTGCAACCGGAGGCGACTCATCCGTTCAGACCCATGTATCGCCTTAGTCCAGCAGAAAGGCAAGAGGCCGAACGCCAAATCAAAGAGTACCTTGCAAAAGGATGGATCAAGCCAAGTAGCTCGCCGTACAGAGCGCCGATCCTTTTTGTGAACAAAAAGGACGGTGGTTTACGCATGTGCGTGGATTACCGGGCGTTGAACAAGCTGGCGGTGAAAAATAGATTCCTCTTACCGCGGATTGAGGACCTTTTTGACCAACTCCAAGGGGCCAAAGTATTTTCGTCCTTGGATTTGTCTCAAGGGTACTATCAAATCCGCATCACGGAAGATGATGTGCCCAAAACCGCGTTTCCAATGCACATGGGACACTATCTGTTCCGAGTGTTATGCTTCGGGCTTACAAATTTCCCAGCAACTTGCCAAGGAGAAGTGAACCGAATGTTCACCAAGCAACTCGGACAGTTTCTCTTGGTTTACTTGGATGACATCCTGGTTTTCTCCAAATCAATGGAAGAGCACATAGAACATTTGCGCAAAGTTCTCGCAATCCTTCGGGAACAGAAGTTCTATGCGAAAGTGAGCAAGTGCAAGTTTGCACAAGATGAGCTCGAATACCTTGGACATATCGTCGGCAAGGACGGCATCCGTGTCGACCCATGAAAGGTCCAAGCCGTTGTGGACTGGCCACGCCCCGACAATGTTGGGCAGATTCGGTCTTTCCTCGGCCTTGCAAACTACTTTTGACGGTTTATGCAAGGGTATTCGACCCTGGTAGCACCGCTAACCAGGCTCACACGAAAAGACGTGCGTTGGGAATGGACACCTGATTGCGAGAACGCATTCCTCAAAGTCAAAAAGCTTCTATCCACGGTGCCCTTCCTGGTTCTTCTGGATCCATCGCAACCGTGGGAGGTTCAATGTGATGCATCGGTAGTAGGACTCGGAGCCGTCCTCATGCACAACGGTCACCCAGTTCCATATAAGAGCCGGAAGCTCATTCCCGCGGAAACGCGGTACACGACTGGGGATCAAGAGCTCCTTGCAATAGTACACGCTTTCAAGATGTGGCGTTGCTACCTCGAGGGTGCTAAAGGGGCTGTGACGGTCGTGACCGACCATAATCCATTGGTGTTTTTCCAAACGCAACCGAACGTGTCAAGACGACAGGCGTGTTGGAGCGAATACCTGAGTCGATTCTCGTTCACATGGGAATATCGGCCAGGACGCATCAATGTGGCCGATCCACTAAGCCGACAGCCTGTGGAAATCAAAGCAACCACCGAGGTCAGTGAGTGTTTTATGGCCATTGCAACAACAACCGTACAACCACTAGATCCCCCTACACCTCTGCGGCAACCACCACGAGAGATTATCCATTACAACGGATTTATAAACATGATCCGGATGGGATACTGTGTGGATTCTTGGTTTCAAGACTCTTGAAATCTGGACAAGTATGTCTTGGTGGAGGCCACAGGAATCTTCTGGCACGGAGAACAAGTTGTTGTGCCAAACTCGGGAGACCTTCGAGCAAAGGTTATCTCCCAGTTCCACGACCCATCGGTCGCAGGTCACGTGGGACCCCGAAAGACCGGATAGGCACTCTCGGACCACTATTGGTGGCCAGGGTGGAGTGTCGATGTCCGTAAGTATTGCACGACATGCGACCCATGTCTTCGGAATAAGGCTAGTAACAAGAAGCCTGCTGGACTTCTCCAGTGGCTTCCCATTCCTGGGACTCCATGGGAGTGCGTCAGCATGGACTTTATTACTGGTCTTCCGGACACGGCCCGTGGCCATGATGCAATACTAGTGGTTGTGGATATTTTGACAAAGATGACACACTGCATTCCTACAACCACTGACGTTAACACAGAGGAGACCGCTCGTCTCTTCTTTGAGAATGTCGTAAAGTACCACGGCTTGCCGTTCCACATTATCTCTGATCAAGATCGAAAAATTTTCTAGTAAGTTCTGGCAAAATATGTACGAGTACTTCGGCAGTGAGCTGCAAATGTCGACAACATTTCACCCTCAAACTGACGGACAAACAGAGCGCATGAATCGCACTCTGGAGCATATGCTCCGCACGTACGTAGACCCTGCCATGCATGATTGGGACAAATTCCTAGCACCGGCAGAGTTTGCGGTGAACAACTCGGTGAACGAGTCCACACAGTTCACATCGTTCGTGTCGAACAGTGGTCGGCATCCAGTGGTACCCTCTTCATTGGTGAAGAGTGGGAGTACAGGAGGGCAGGTCCCTTCTGCTCAAACCTTTGCCGAGCGCATCGACTCTTTGTTACAGGAGGCGAAGGGTCACCTTCAAGCAGCACGGCAGCGACAAAAGGCATATGCCGACAAAGGTCACCGGAAGGTGTCGTTTGACATCGGTGACAAAGTGCTGCTCAGCACTAAAAAACTTCGGTTGAAGTCGCCAGGGGCAAGAAAACTTCTACCGAAGTGGATTGGGCCATTTCCCATTGTGGCACGCATCGGGCCAGTGGCATACCGATTGCTACTTCCGCCGAGTATGAAGATACATGACGTGTTTCATGTGAGCCTGCTGGCTCCGTACACGGCAGAAGGAACCATTCAGCCACCGCCAGCAGCCCTGGCTGCCGACGGCCAATACGAGGTCCTTCGCCTACTCCAACACCGAGAGCATACTTTTGGGTCGTGCGTTGTCAGGGAGTACCTCGTTCATTGGGCCGGTTGTGGACCTGAACATAATTCATGGGAGCCCGAATCTCGGTTGTCCACAGGGGTGGTCAACGAGTACTAGAGCAAGCTTGCAGCTCGAACTGATCGACGCGTGGCAGGAGGTACCACCTGAACGCGGGAAAAGTGAACAACATTCCCACAGGGCAGCATTCATGGACAGCGACCATAGGAGGTTGGGGACGCCCAACGTGGTTGTCGCGCAGATGCTCCAGCCTAAACGGGGGAGGCCGCTAGCCATGCTGACCTACAAGCTGCAGCTTAGGTCTAAGTACCATGCACGTGTTCATGTTTAGCTGGTGATTGAAATTATTAATTTTCTTTCACAATGTTGATGACTCACTGACCGACAATCCTACTTGTTGTTCATGAACCGGGACGGTTCATAATAAGTGGGGAGGAATGTAGCAGGAGGGCCGGTTCGGCTCTCCCACCTCGCTGAAGCGAGGGGTGGTTGCGCACCACCCCTCGCATCAGCGAAGGCTTGCCGGCGGCCAGCACTTTGCTGGCCGCCGGCCAGCTCGCTGCCAGCCGGCGGCCGGCCACCGGCCGGCCAGCCACCAGCCGCCGATCGTAGCCTTAGCCCGATTGGTGGCTGAGAGGCCATGAGGGCCTTGAGGGCGAGGCCTCGTGGCCTCGTACCCTCGCCCCCCTCGCCCTCCTTGCAAACGAGCAAGAGAGGGCGAGGGATAGGGGGAGCGAGGGTGAGGTCAAAACAACTGGCGCGAAATCGCCAGCATGCCTCGCAGGCGATGATTTTGTGCCAGAACAACAAAAACGTGAATCGAATTTCATTTACGACGAACTTTGACATAAAGCGAACAAAACAACTCGTGCAAACACACGAGTTTGAGGTAAAAACCCTCGGTTTGGGTCCCAAAACCAGGGGTTTGGTTAAAAACGGAAATGGGCCTCCGGAGACTTGAAATATTTGAGTCTCTCTGCTCTGGGTCGTTGATGACGATTGCCCCTCAGTCTTGCGAAGGGGGTAAAGCCCTGACGCGGACTGAGAACGCCATTCTGCGAACTCGGACGACGACTTCAGAGCAGGAGCTGGAGACTCAGCCCGTTACAGCCAATGTCACACAGAATATAACGCATATGACAATTGCGTACATAAAATAACGCATATGCCAACGTTACACATTAAACACCTGAGGAACCCAAAAATGCTGAAAAAAATGTCATGTTCCCGCCACATACAATGTAGCATTGATGCATGACATGAGTTTTGTCATTCACTATGTCTCAGACGAATGCACCATTGCATTTTTTCCCATGTCAGGTCCAAAACACATGTTGTGATCCAGCATGAAAAAAGGGGTGGGCGGCTGGTTGATTTTATTGCGGAGGCTGGGCGGATGGTTGCTTTTGTTGTGGAGGCTGGGCGGATGGTTGCTTTTGTAACGCAAGGTGGGCGGATGGTTGCTTTTCTTCCAAACGACACGCGGGTCATTACTTTACTTCCAAACAACGGGCGGATGAGAGTCACACTTTGTACTTTATGGGTATATGAGTTATTTCACCCTAACACATTAATGCCGACTTGACTGTTCCTTCTGATCATAGGATGTGTAGGGCAACATTGACATCACACTTGAAAGAATAGCACATAGTCTTATCTTTTAAGCCTTTACCACCCACCCACAGCCATGTACAAAGATAACTTCGACATACACACCGTAGCGGGAGGGTCGGTTCGGCCCTCCCTCCTCGCTGAAGCGAAGGGGTGGTTGCGCACCACCCCTCGCGTCAGCGAGGGCAGGCCGGCGGCCAGCACTTCGCTGGCCGCCGGGCAGCTCGCTGCCGGCTGGCTGGACGGCCGGCGGCCGGCCAAGTGACCGGCCGGCCACCTGCCGGCCAGCCACCAGCCGCTGATCGCGGCCTCAGCCCGATCGGCGGCTGAGAGGCCACGAGAGCCACGAGGGCGAGGCCTCGTGGCCTCGTGCCCTCGCCCCCCGTTGCCCTCCTTGCAAACGAGCAAGAGGGGACGAGGGATAGGGGGAGCGAGGGTGAGGTCGAAATAGCGGGCGCGAAATCGCCAGCGTGCCTCGGATGCGACGATTTCGCACCGAATAACAAAACGTAAGTTGAAGTTCGTTTACGACGAACTTCGACATAAAACAAATGAAACAACTTGTGCGAACATACGAGTTCGAGGTAAAACCCCCCTGGTTTGGGTCCCAAAACCAGGGGTTTGGTTAAAAACAGAAATGGGCCTCCGGAGACTCGAAACATTCGAATCTCCCTGCTCTGGGTCGTTGATGACGATTGCCCCTCAATCTTAAGAAGGGGGTAAACCCCTGACGCGGACTGAGAACGCCATTCTGCGAACTCCGACGACGACTTCAGAGCAGGAGCTGGAGACTCGACCCGTTACAGTGGTTCTCAGAGCCAGACAACCCTCGCGACCAAGGGTTCGACAGAAACGGTGGCTACGACATAGATAAAACGCCGCCGGCAGCTGTAAGCAGCAGCAGAAACGCCAGAAGGGACTACGGCATCTACACTCCACGGATTGAAGCGCCGTAAAGTGTGTTTGAGAGCTTGAAAATATCTCTACTTGGTGGAGACTCCTCCTTCCAGCCTCTCCTCACTTCCAGAGGGCTAGGAAGATTTTTGTGGAGCGGGGTGGGGAGTCCCCACCCTCAAAAACCACAAAACCCTCTCCATTTTCAACGCTCCTTCAAAACCCCTTCATCCAAAAATTGGGGCAGCGCCCCTCCCCAAGCTTAGGGACTCTCACGGCCTCAAAGCACCCTAAAAAGAAGGAGGGTGACACCTTGGGGACTTTTGGCGGTTCCCCCAACGTCGTCGACTCAAGGAGGACGCCGCCAAGGGGCGCGAGACGTGACAAGAAGACGCAAGAAGTGACCAAGGAAGACCAAAAGACAAGAAGACAAGAAGATTAGAAGAAAAGTAGTCTTTTTGTTCTTGATCTTGCACTTGCTTGTCTTTTTGCTCCTTGTCTTAGTTTTGTGAGCGGTACTCACACTTCTTGTTACTCCCTTGTATTGTGATTTTCTGTTTTCTTAGATCCTAGTTGCTACCAAGTACCGTGAGTCACGGCTTAGGAGGACTAGTTTCTAAACACACGACCTTTTGCCGACGTGGCGGCCTAGGAAAATAGAAGTTCAAATTGAAATAGTCTCACCGATCGTGAGAGCAACATCTTAGGAGGCGATTCCTCCTCGTTGTGGGGTGATCCTCACAACGACCTTCACGTGCTAGTTGCACGAGCGACGAGATTGCAAGTGCCGGACCGTCCAAGACAAACAAGGGCAAGGTGGTGACGGCCTCACCACGAGCTCTCGGCGGACTCCAGATTTTGGGAGCCGCCGCCGTGAGCACGGTTTCCAACCCAAAGGCAACCGTACCGCCAAGGGCAACTCTACTGCCGAAGGCAACCGACGCAAACCGCGGCAATAATGAGCATCGTGCAGAGGCCAAAAAGGTGCATGCCAAGCACGTCAACGCGTACGTGGGTGACCTCCACGCGACGGACGATACGTTGGAGGAGGATCTCCCGGGGGGATACCCCGACGAAGAGCACGACGTCGACGATGGGGAAGGCGACGAGGATCGCGACCATCGCCATCGTTGTGCGACGAACTCGAGCCGATTGCTCGAGAAGGGCAAAACGCCTGCCGCATCGCCTGAAACTGCCGAGAGCAACAAGGGCGTTGAAAGCAGCCACACGGGAAGTTCCCGCGAGAACGAGCCAGATGACGTCGCCGCGAAGGCAATTCGCGATGACCGCCGTAGGCTCGCGGATTTTGCTGTCCAGGCCACAGGCCGACTCAAGATCACCATCGATGGTGGAGATACGGCACCACTCGGAGGAATAGAGGCAGACCCTCCTTCCTACGATGCGGCCGCAATGGGACAAAGGCAGCGCCCACTCAAGCGTCGTCACCGACGACAGTCTCCTCCGAAAGGTGGGACTCCTTGGAGGCGTGTACGCGAACCGTACCCTCTTGCAGTGGGTAAGGGTGCACGGACAATGTGAGGCCCTAGAGGCTATCGTCAATGCTCTGACGACATCAGAGCTCAAGTTCGTGTTCGCAAACATGCTAGCTCACGCCGGGCAGAGCATCACGGACCTTGACCGTGATCGCCAGCTGCAGCGCTTGGCCGCCCATGAGGCAAGCCGCCGATGCAACGACCTCAACAAGGCGTTGCAGAGCGTGACCAAGGTGCGGATGCAGCAGCAAGAGCAACGTACCAGAGCTGCGGATGCCACTGCCGGTGGCAGCGACAACTTGCCTACCTCGACGACTTCGGGGTCGGTCATGAACATGTCCTTCCTCCACAGTGTGGAGATCTTCCGGAAGGGCGTAAAGTTGACCGACTGGCCGAACCGCATAGAGCACGTCCTACGTGTCCACAAGGCTCCACTTGGCCAGTGGGGCGACCTTGCCACGACGCGGCTTGAAGACAAACTCTTCAAGTATGTGGTCAAGGAGTGGATTGCACAGCAGCCGCACCTCGAGTGGCAGCCCATGCCGTGGGAGGCCTTTTGCGCGATTATGCACAAGAAGTGCACCCAACGTGAGGAGGCGCAGCGCGCCTTCCACAAGATCACGGACTTCAGGCAGTTGGACGGCTCGCTCAAATCCTACTTGAGCGAATTCGCCGCACTCGTGGAAGAAGCCGAAAGCTTCACCGAGGCTGATGGGACTCAGACGTTCAAGTACCCGGAGTGCATGCTGCTGGAGTACTTGCGTGATGGTCTCACCAACGAAAAGCTGAAGGAAAAGACCACCACGATAGCCACTGGCCAAGCTTGGACAAGTTGGAGGGCGTTGCACGACTTCATGAGCGAAGTGTATTCGGCGAACCCGAAGCACTACTCTGATGCATGGCCAAACGCACGTGCACAGCAAGGCCGCGACATGCGCATGGATGCTGCAGGGGCTGGTGGGTCAGCTGGACAGCGAGGCAGGGCCAAGGGCAAGAAGCTTGCAAACCCTCCAGCCAAGAAGGCTGGTGGATACAAGGGTCCCAACAACAAGCGCAGCTGCGAGAATGACGAGCTGCAGGCGGCGCGTGAGCGTCGCAACACATCCTTCCGCGAAGGGCTCTGCCACAATTGCATGCAGCCGGGCCACTTTAGGGCTCAGTGCCCTCGGGCTACTCGGGGTGGACAAGAGGCCGCGGCGTTAGCTGCAGCAGTAGCACCTTGTGGGGATGGTGCGGCAGGAGGCCACGGATAAGGCTGTGGACAGGGTCGCGGTCGCGGCAATGGGCCCGCCCCTAATGGACAGGGCCGTGGGGCGGGTTTTCCCCACCCCTGAGTGACGTCCGTGGGGACCACTCAAGGGTAAAACTGGATCACGAGTGTGGGTTCATGTTTTCATATGAGGATGTTAGACAATTTGAGTTTTTGACGAGATCAAAGTTTTCTGTTGTCTTTTCTCCTCTTGTTGAACCGCATTCTACACTTCCTGACCGACATTGCCCACTAAACCTTGCATCTCCGGACGAGATACATGATTGTACATGCTTAGTGGTGGCGACACTGACCACTCTGCAAGAGTTGTGTGACACAGTGAGTCAAGAAAACGCCCTCAAAGCAATGAGTTCAATCACGTTCGCAGTACCTTTAGTCGACGATTTCGACCCAGTCAAATTCAAAGACTTAAAGGTGCTAGCCAAATTCACACGTACCCACAAGATGTGGACTAAAGTGGGTGAATCATGGGAGTTGCGACACCTGTCGTACGGATTCCGTGTTTATCACAAACTCGGCTTATCGTCGCCGAGTCTATTCACTCGGAAGAGTGGAGGCAACATGACGATGCAGTTCAAAGGACACCTAGTCGGTGCTCCCGTGAACGTACTGGCTGACACTGGAGGGGACGACTCTTTTGTTAGCCTTGGCTTTACCCGACAGGTTGGCCTGAAGTACGAGCCATCGAATGGCGCAGATGTTGTCGGTGACAACCGTACGGTACCCGTGATCGGTACTTGTAAAGCGGAAATTTGTATTCAAGGGTACACACAGAGTGTCATGTTGAAGGTACTCAACCTTCCTGACCCGTGGTGCTAGGCGATCCCTGGCTCCGTAACAACAAGGCTCTAATGTGTTTTGAATCAAAGCATTTGATCCTCCAAAAAGGACAATGCCGCTTTACGTTGATTCTGAGTACGGAATCATCACCGACCCGACTCAAAGTCCATGCCAGCTTGTCTGCTATGCAGGTGAAGAGACGTATTCGACAAGGTTGTCGATACTTCTTAGCTCAGGTGCAGAAAGTGGAGGACGACGTGATGGAAGGCACTCCTCAAGAGATCAAATCTCTATTGACGGAATTCTTGGATGTATTCCAAGACCCACCTGCTGGGCTTCCACCAGAAAGACACATGGGCCACATGATTTCGCTGCAACCGGAGGCGACTCATCCGTTCAGACCCATGTATCGCCTAAGTCCAGTAGAAAGGCGAGAGGCCGAACGCCAAATCAAAGAGTACCTTCCAAAAGGATGGATCGAGCCCAGTAGCTCGCCGTACGGTGCGTCGATCCTTTTTGTGAACAAAAAGGACGGTGGTTTACGCATGTGCGTGGATTACCGGGTGTTGAACAAGTTGACAATAAAAAATTGATTCCTCTTATCGCGGATTGAGGACCTTTTTGACCAACTGAAAGGCGCAAAAGTGTTTTCGTCCTTGGATTTGTCTCAAGGGTACCATCAAATCCGCATCACGGAAGATGATGTACCCAAAACCGCATTTTGAACGTACATGGGACACTATCAGTTCCGAGTGTTATGCTTCGGGCTTACAAATACCCCGGCAACCTTCCAAGGAGAAAGGAACCAAACGTTCGCCAAGCAACTCGGGTAGTTTGTCTTGGTTTACTTGGATGACATCCTGTTTTTCTCCAAATCAATGGAAGAGCACATAGAACATTTGTGTGAAGTTCTCGCAATCCTTCGGGAACAGAAGTTCTATGAAAAAGTGAGCAAGTGCAAGTTTGCACAAGATGAGCTCGAATACCTTGGACATATCGTCGGCAAAGACGGCATCCGTGTCGACCCACGAAAAGTCCAAGCCGTTGTGGACTGGCCACGCCCCGAAAATGTTGGACAGATTCGGCCTTTCCTCGGCCTTCCAAACTACTTTCGACGGTTTATGCAAGGGTATTCGACCCTGGTAGCACCGCTAACCAGGCTCACGCGAAAAGACGTGCGTTGGGAATGGACATCTGATTACAAAAACCCTTTTCTCAAGGTCAAAGAGCTCCTATCCACGGCGCCCGTCCTAGCTCTTCCGGATCCATCGCAACCGTGGGAGGTTCAATGTGATGCGTCGGTAGCAAGACTCGGAGTCGTCCTCATGCAGAACTGTCACTCAGTTGCGTATGAGAGCCGGAAGCTCATTCCCGCGGAAACGCGGTACACGACTGGGGATGAAGAGCTCCTTGCAGTAGTACACGCTTTCAAGATGTGGCATTGCTACCTCGAGGGTGCTGAAGGGGGTGTGACGGTCATGACCGACCATAATCCATTGGTGTTTTTCCAAACGCAACCGAACCTGTCAAGACGGCAAGCGTGTTGGAGTGAATACCGGAGTCGATTCTCGCTCACATGGGAATATCGGCCAAGACGCATCAATGTGGCCGATGCACTAAGCTGAAAGCCTGTGGAAATTAAAGCAACCACCGAGGTCAGTGGGTGTTTTATGGCCATTGCAATAGCAACAGTACTACCACCAGATCCCCTACACCTCTGCGGCAACCACCACGAGAGATTATCCATTACAACGGTTTTGTAAACAGGATTCGGATGGGATACTGTGTGGATTCTTGGTTTCAAGACACTCAAAATCTGGACAAGTACGGCTTGGTGGAGGCCACAGGAATCTTCTGGCATGGAGAACAAGTTGTTGTGCCGAACTCGGGAGACCTTCGAGCAAAGGTTATCTCCCAGTTCCACGACCCGTCGGTAGCA
>SZWC01017892.1:21011-31466 GCA_023375785.1 Penium margaritaceum | reverse complement strand
ATCGACGCGTGGCAGGAGGTACCACCTGAACGCGGAAAAAGTGAACAACATTCCCACAGGGCAGCATTCATGGACAGGGACCATAGGAGGTTGGGGACGCCCAACATGGTTGTCGCGCGGACGCTCCAGCCTAAAGGGGGGAGGCCGCTAGCCGTGCTGACCTACAAGCTGCAGCTTAGGTCTAAGTACCATGCACGTGTTCATGTCTGGTTGGTGACTGAAATTATTAACTTTATTTCACAATGTTGATGACTCAGTGACTGAGAATCCTACTTGTTGTTCATGAACCGGGACGGTTCATAACAAGTGGGGAGGAATGTAGCGAGAGGGCCGGTTCGGCCCTCCCTCCTCGCTGAAGGGAGGGGTGGTTGCGCACCACCCCTCGCGTCAGCGAGGGCTGGCCGGCGGCCAGCTCGCTGCCGGCTGGCTGGATGGCCGGCGGCTGGCCAAGTGACCGGCCGGCCACCGGCCGGCCAGCCACCAGCCGCCCATCGCGGCCTCAGCCGGATCGGCGGCTGAGAGGCCATGAGGGCCTCGCGGGTGAGGCCTCGTGGCCTCGTGCCCTCGCCCCCCCTCGCCCTCCTTGTAAACGAGCAAGAGAGGACGAGGGATAGGGGGAGCAAGGGTGAGGTCGAAATAGCTGGCGCGAAATCGCCAGCATGCCTCGCACGTGACGGTTTCGCGCCAGAACGACCAAACGTAAGTCGAAGTTCGTTTACGACAAACTTTGACATAAAACAAACAATATAACTCGTGCGAACACACGAGTTTGAGGTAAAAACCCCTGGTTTGGGTCCCAAAACCAAGGGTGTGGCAAAAAACGGAAATGAGCCTCGGGAGACTCAAAATATTCGAGTCTCCCTGCTGTGGGTCGTTGATGAAGATTGCCCCTCAGTCTTGCGAAGGGGGTAAACCCCTGACGCGGACTGAGAACGTCATTCTGTGAACTCCGATGACGACTTCAGACCAGGAGTTGGAGACTCGACCGGTTACACACACATAATTGATGTGGTTAGTACAATAAGTGTCAAATTCTAGCTGCTATATATGTCATCCACATTTGTGCTTTACAAGTGGACTTTCAGTTATTATCAAGGGGTGTAAAATGACCATGAGGTAGACAACTCTAATGTCACATGAGAGTACTTAAGCCCAAAATGCCCGTCTAAACGATGCACATTTGCCCATGATCTTTCCTCTGAGGGCTGTTATACTTGTCATTAATTTTTCCACAAACGCCCTAAATGAGAGGACACTCTGTTGCATGAATGTAGAGAAGTCATGCGAATGAGGGTGGTATATTCTTCATTTAAGGTGGTAGAACTTCAGTCTAAATTGCCTTGCAAATAGTCATGAAAAACACTACGGACATAGCTGAACGATGACGATGGTCACAACAGCAAACATGGAATTGGCCACACCGACATCCATGGCACCCAATTGGATGGACTGTACAATAGCCGAGCATGGGGTGCCCGCATGCCCAACTGCCAACACATGGTGTATGGGTCGGCGCGTGTATGTTGGTTGATCATGTCCCATGCGCGCTTTGTCTTTGCCCACTCGGCCATCGCAGTTCCGTGATCCATAGGAGGGAGGGGAAATCTTCCGGTTCCCCAAGGGCCGTGCACCGGTTCTAGGCTGCCAGCCCAACGTTACAACGGTGGCAGAGGTTGCGTTTCTCGAACATGGGACATGTCAAATTAGGGTTTGCTCAATGTACTCTTCAGTACGAGAGGGAGGAGGAAGTCCAATGCGATCTGAACCGTAATATATGTAGAACATACGCACGGGTTTGACCGCGTAAACGGCTCGACTATGTCGTGTACCGAGCCGTGGTTTTCAAAAGAAGCAGTCGTCATGTGCAGCCGAAAGCATACTCAAGCAGGGAGGCGCAGGTTTCTATGGTACCATGCCGAGCCTCTGCGTATACCGAAGCATTTACGTTCGGCTACAGGTGTCTAGGGTAAGGTTCCGTTCCACTCGTTTTATTACGTCACATCACCAACAATGGGTACATTAGGCTTCTTTTCCATCATTATCCACAGGTCGACATCGAAAGCCAATCGAGGGGTACATGGGGCTTATTGTTCACGGGTAGGAGCGAATGAGGCTTATCATGCTGGCGGAGGTGCGAATCAGGCTTATCCTTCCAACAGAGGGACGGAAGGGGCTTATCGGTCTGACGGAGGGGCGAATGGGGCTTATCGTTCCGACGGAGGGGCGGATGGGGCTTATTGTTCTGACCAAGGGGTATCTGAGGGTCAATGGTGACAAAATAGGGGGTAATTGGCATTTTCACCGTTATACCAAACCCTTCTTTAGGGCAAAGGGTATTGTGATTGTGGTGGTGTATGGGCTTTGGCCTGACACCCTTTTGAGGACAGCAATGTTACTTGGGGTGTGGCACGATGCTATAGTCGAGGTTATGCTAGTCGAGGCCCGCGCATTTGGTGAGTTCCGCCGGTGTGACGTGTAGACCCATCGCCTCCATGAGTTATGTATGATCCATGCATGGTCTGGTCGAGACCCGGACACCCTGAGATGTTTTCCAGGATCACGAGGAGACCTTGTTTCTCTGTATCTCTTGCATGATGTTTGACACATAGGTGTGTGATTGACTTCTTCTACGGTCGAGACCCGGGCATTTGGTGAGTTACACCACTGTCACGAGGAGACCTTGCATTGTGTGTGTTTACAAGAGACAGTGAGTGTAGTCGGTACACTGTGTGTCAGTATACTCACAAGGAGTGTATTGAGGATACAGACACCTAACAAGAGGTGGAGTAAGGTAAGTAGAGTGGAATACAAGGAGCTTGGGACGAGAACGCCGTGGATGCTAGCGTGTCAGATTTTAGCGAAGAAATGCGGAAGTCTGAGAGAGTAACAAGGAACGGAGGTGAACGAGGGCTTTGAGCGGCTGGTGTGGTGATGAGCGGGCGAACAACGGGCCAATCCCCGCTCTCATACCCGCCAAGTGAGGCTCAAGCCTGGACCTGATGGAGGCATTAACCTATCAGCAAGGAAACCTAAAAACATGCCATGAGAACAACCCGGCCATGATCTTCCCCATCCCAAGCAAGTCCCACTAGGAACCCTAGTGTCATCAATAATTAATGTTGTGAGAACCTGTGGTAGGGGCAACTCTGGATCCTGTGAGTGGCTCTGGATCATCTTCTCTGCACGCCCACAAGTCACCACCATTTGAGCTACGGCGTCAGCGCTGATGTCCCTCCAGCATTAGTCACTTGTGTCAGTGTGGTGAGTGTGCAGCGAGGCCACATGTCTCGACGTGTCTGTGGCACATAAACCAACACTCCCCCATGACCCACATCCGACGCACACAAACACAAACTGCCAAGCAAACAAAAGCGTCACAAGACATGACATGCAACTGTACAAACACAAGGGACAACCATTCACCATGGATCACTACGTGGACACAACAACCCAACAGCGTGCACAACTGCCTTGAAAATGTTACTACTGAGTGCCTTTGTCAGGAAGTCAGCTCTCTGTTGTCGTGTGTCGACCCAGACAATCTGGATATCACCTATAGCAATGCGCTCATGCACAAAATGATTCTCAACAGTGATATGTTTTGTGGCTGTGTGATGCATGCCATCGTGGTCGGCAATGGCCTTGGTGCTCTAGTTGCCACAGCGCAACGTGATGGAGCGGATGTGGACGCGAAGTTGCTGAAGCAAGCGACACAGCTAGACACTATCGTAGGTGCCTGCATCCAATGCAACATACTCAACCTCACTTGAGCTGCATGCCACACAACCCTCCTTACCACTCTTCCATGACATGGCGGTCCCTCCAACGAGGAAGATCTAATATGTATGACTGCGAGCATCGGCGTCATGTGCCCAATCGCTGTCTGTGTATTCATCCACGACAACTGACGGTTGTGCTCGAAAGCACAAGTCGGTACAAGCAATGGAAAGAGCATACCTGACAACACAAAGTGCAACCTCCATGTGTCGTGCTCGAGGAGTCTATGAGAGCTAAGCAAGGAAGTTCACGGAGAAGGCGACATATGCCCTCGTTGTTGTAGCCAGATACATCAGTGACGTAGTGTCGCAAAGGTAGTCTGTTACATTGACTGCCTCCCCCAGCTTCGACACATCCAGTGTCTTCAGTAGCCTCTGCCTAGCTGGGGTCATGGGTTTCTACTCTGTGGGAGTGAATTCAAGCAGGGAGGCGAAGCGCTCCACCAGGCTACGAACGTACGCAGCCTGGTGAACATGAAGAGTGCGACGAGAACGATCGCGCTCAAGCTCCATGCCTAAGAAGACGTGGGCCGGTCCCAAGTCTTTCATCTTGTATGTTGACTGCAAGAGCGTCTTCACCGGCTTGATAGCAGCCTTGTTGGGTGATGCTATCAGTAGGCCATCCACGTAGATGAGAACAGCCACGAAGGGGATAGAGGGTGGAGTGACAAAGAGAGAAGGATCCACCGTACTACTTTGATAGCCTCCTTTCTCAAGAGTGGAGGTGATTTCTTGGTTCCAGCACTGAGGGGACTGCTTCAGACCACAGAGGGCCTTCCATAGTTGCCAGACTTGGTCAGTGCCATCAGAGAAGCCTGGTGGCTGGACCATGTAAATCTCCAACCGTCCGTGGAGGAACACACTGTTCTCATCCTTCTGCTCCAACTCCCAGTCGTGGTGGGCCACAAGACTCAATAGTGATCTAACTGTGGTGTGTTGCCTGACTGGTGCAAACATCTTGTCAAAGTCAACGCCTGGGACCTGGGAGAAACCCTTAGCCGTGAGGTGCATCTTGTACTTGTCGAGTGCACCATTAGGCTTGTACTCATTTCGAAAGACCCGACGGGCATCGATGGCTTTGAGCCCAGGTGGCAGATCGACAAGCTCATACACCACATGATCATTAAGGGCATTGAGCTTAGCACGCATTGCAGCCTCGCACTGTGTCTGAGGCTGCACGTGCTTGACGCACCATGGTCGGGTCAGGGGGCACGACGGTGGTGGCCGACATAGCGTGACACTTGGCCATAAGACTCAAGATAGCAGCCTCCAGGGCTCGTTCGTGCTCCGAGTAGAGGACCACATAGTCCAGGGCAAAACTAGGGTGAACGTCCCCAATAGCCAAGCCCAGCGCGTCCATGCCGATAGGGTGAACAAGGGAGTGTGCAGGCTGAGACTGAGGAGGACGTGCTGAGGTAGTGGAAGTGCTAGAATCGTTGGGGAGTGCACGGAGACGGCCCCCCGAACGAAAGGTGAGACAAGAGCAGTACCAGTGGTGACATGCGAAGGCCGGTCAGACATCCAAACGAAAGGCTGCGGATGAAGTGGCAACCAAAGGTGTGACCGGGCTGGATGGGGCAGCTGGAGACGAGGCAGACTGGGGAGAGACTGTCATCAGAGAGGACGGTATGTCAGAGCAGCTGGACAAGGATGATACGTCAGGGAAAGAGGACGCACAGAAGGTAGGGACTACGAGGACTGCAACAAGGGCGAGAGTTGTGGTGCGACAACAAGGATTATCAGACCGTAGGACCGACATCCCCCCTCAATAAAGAGAGAAGCAGGAGGGAGGAGTCAAGAGACATGCGACCGAGATCCGGAAGGAAGACAGACTCCAAAAACAAAGCGTCGCAAGATTCGACGACACGTTGGTGGAGAGGGTCCCAGAAACGCCAGGCTTTTAACCATGTAGACACCCCGAGAAAGGGACAGACGACCGCGAGGAGATAGCTTCCCCATCACGGAGATCCTCCGGTAGCCAGACAGACACAATACTGTCCTATATGGGAGCCAGACGAAGGTCGGCTCGATGACCATGCCAACTCTCAAACGGGTGACAGTGCAAGGAAGGGGGCCGTGGGGAACACGGTTCCATATCCACATCAAGTAGCACATAGCTTCGATGGCAAAGAGTGGCAGAAGACCAGACTCAGACAGGAGCATACAGACACCGTCGGAAAGTGTCCAGTTCCAGCGCTCAGAAACACCGTTCTGTTGGGTTGTGTACGGAGCGGACGTCAATAGACACACCCCACAAGACTCGAGGAGATGAGCGGTGGGACCAAGGAATTCGGCGCCACTGCCGCTACGGAAGACGCGCAGTGACCGTTGATAAACACGATTAGCCTGAACAAGCCATGACTCAATGACGGAACAAACATCACTCTGTAAACACCCAGCAAAAGCGAGAAAATTCATCGGTAAGACATAAGACGTAGCAACCTACGTCACCAAGGAGGTCATAAGGCAAAAGCCCCATGACATACGCATGAAAACGATCAAGGTGATGGACAGAGTAAGACTCAAAAGGAGATAAAGGAGAGCAATGCATCTTCCCTTGTGCACAATCAAGAAAATCAGTAGGGCAATGGGCAGGAAGGGTAGAGAGTGATAGGCTGAGAGCAAGCTCGAGACGCAGCATGCTATGAATGGCATTGGTGTGGACATGACCAAAGCGACGATGCAAGAGACGGACGAGGTCAGGAGCAAGAGAGGGTGTAAGATTGACGCTGATGGTAGGAGCGGAGGGGGCGTGCAAGGGAACACGATTGAGTTTACCGTACTTCACGGAGAATAACACGTTGGGAGGAATAAAGACAGATAGTTCCAACACCATGGATAGCAGTGAAGTCCATACCTTGATCATCCAGGGACAGCACAGATAACAGGCTGAGCTCCAGCGAAGGCACATACAGAACATCAGGCAAGTACAGGGCACCACTGGGTCCAAAGCACACGACGCCCACACCCTGAACCGGCAACAACTGACCAGACCTAGTACAAACAAAGCGGACAAATCCAATGGGGCCTAACAAGATGAACGAGGACCGCACGGACGTCATGTGGTGGGTTGCCTCTGAGTCATGGACCCAGAGACCACTGGACACACGCACAGAGGGCAGCACACTGGATGTGGTGACAATGCCAACGGAGGACGGAGACCAGGTACAAAGGGAGAGACAACGAGGAAGGAAGTCAGACTGCAAACGCTAAATCCACGGGACAGACGCACACAAGGCACACAAAAGGATCCCCACGAAGGACACTATCAGTCTGACATGTAAGACCTCTGGCCGATGGTGCAACACTCTCACCTCCCTGATCGCGAAGGCGAAGAAGCTGAAGGAGGGACTGCTCAAGGTGATGCTCTCGATCACTACGACCACCATCCACAGACGCCAGTGGAGCTAGATGAGACGCGGCGGAGGAAGGGGGGAACCACGGTGGAGCGGTGTAGGCAAGAGACAGGGGACCAGCATAAGCAAGGGCACTGTAAGGAGGTGGCCCGCCCCAGGGATAGGGGCCAGGCGGTGGAGGATAAGGCACGTCGGAGGCGGCATGAGCCTGAGTCCGAGGTGGGACGAAGGAGCGGGATGGGCCGACGGAGCAAGCGGGCAAGGGTGCAGAGGAGGAGCCGGAGGTGTGCGTTCAGTGGGCGCACATGGCATGGGTAAAGTGGAGGTCATTCGGAGGAGCATGGCAAGTACAAGTAGAGTTCTTGGTAGAGCCATAGTTCCAACACACGATAGCGCCCGGCACCTGTGATGAAGTAGCAACACTCTTCTCCTTGCCCTTGCCCTTGTCCTTCCACTTGCCCTTACCACGACCCTAGAAAGCGAGGGCAGAGGCAGGAAAGATCAAGGAAGAGGCGACAAAGGCGAAGTAAGATGTAGCATGGGAGGAGGAGGGAGCAATCGTAGTGGTGAGTGCACTAACACCCGTGACGGAAGAGCGATGTAGGCGCTTGTTCTGAAGACTGGACCACGACACAGCAAGGCGCTCGGACGTGAAGTCCCACAGAGCACCAACCCCATGAGGCGACCTGGGCAGGACCGGCTGTGAGGTGAGGCGCTGCAGCTCATCAGCTTTGACGTTGCAAAGGAGATCGAACAGCTCAGGAATGAGGCAGTTAACCATGGTCAGAACGGCGGAGAGCTGGCCAGGTGCTATGTCGTCAAGCTCACAAAGGATCTTGAGATCGCGAGACCAATAGACATCAGCGGTCTCATCAACATGCATGAGGAGCATGTTGAATTGGACCGTAAGCACGCTCTGAGAGGCTTGACCAGTGATGGTGGTACGGCCACGCAACATGGCGTATGCACCAATGGGGTCAGCAGGGCGCTAGGCAGCAGGGTCAGCATTGAAGTGCCAACATCATCAATCGGCAATTCAGGGTCAGCGGTGATGAGAGCGCGGAAAGCACAGGCAGACTCAGCAGCAAGTGGTGTGAAGGAAGCAACAGCGGGGGAGTAGTACTCCCACAGCTGCTCTTCTTGAGCCCAGGCACTAAAGCGCACCTCCCGGGAGGAGAAGACGAGCCCAGAGGTAAGTGCAGGGGGTTGGGAAATGAATTCATGCTGGCAAGGCACAGGAAGAGTGGCAACAGCAGCGGTGTTGCCAGTGGGTGCAGCAACAGAACTACTAGAAGAAGAAGAGGTACCTGTAGGAGGCAAGGGGTTGGTCCCAACAGACGCAACGAGGAGGCGACGCACCTCGCCAGCTGGCGCTGAAGAGTCACTATGACTGACTCGCAATTGTCCTCAACGAGCTTAACATGGTCCTCAGCCTCATTGTGAGCCTTACAAGCGAGGGCCAGCTGGCAATAAAGAGTTGCTATAACTGACTCGTCGTCAACAAGCATGGTGACGACACGCGGGCTCTACCGGGCAGATTTTGGTAGATTTTTCCCAGCCCCAGTGGGCATGGGGAAAATGGGGTTGCCTGAGGCGAAGCGTCACGATGCTGCAGGCCAGCCCAGCCTGAGTTAGACAGGACAAGGCACCGCAAAAAGAAAAGAGGGGAATGCAAGTAGGTACAATATGCAGACGGGGAAGTCAAGAAGATGGGCTGCGGAGAAAAGTAGGGAGAGGAGGAACTACGGCCGTGGAGGCATCAAACATAATGGAGACAGTGGAGGCGACGGGCACCACCAGAGCAAAGGCTCTAATGGTGTAGGCGATAGCGAGAGTTGTGAAGACTGATGCAATGGAGATGGTTGTTGTGACGAAGCTGGAGGCGACAGATGGAGCAGATGAGGCTACGATGACGACGGCTGCAGTAGAGCTGCGGATTGAAGCTGCGGCTGCTGCTCTGGCTATTGCAGCTTAACCTGTTGCAGAGTCAATGACAGACATTACAGTAGATATTTTTGTGCCTATATCAACAGCTGATGTAGCAATGGGACTAGTAACAACTGCATCTTCTATGTATGACTCTATAGCTCACCCTGCTGAGGTCGTTGCTGGAGCACGTGAGGCTCTAGCGGCTACGACAAAGGTGGATGTGGCTGCTGCTGCTGTGTCAATGATAGCTGAGGTCGTGCGTGTAAGGGCACCCACAAAGCTAATGACGTCCTATGAGAACGTTGAGTATAAGTGGGCAGCAGTGACCTGTGGACTGACGTGTGGTTGAGGATCCTTCCTAAAGGAATGGGACCGGGAGACGCTTACCCGTCGATGATGTGACACGCAAGCGGACAGTGCTGAGGCGGACTCGGACGCCCGGTCGCTGCTCCTGCCGCGACGACAATATTCACGCCGATGCGATGCCATCCTGTCGTAATGTTCCCCCAACGAGGTCGCGCCTGGAGCGTCTTAGTGCGACAATGTGACGACGGTTGCATCGCGACAGTGGTGCAATTGAGATGGGAAATAGGCAAGCGTGGCACATAGCTCCTTTTGCAAATGCGGTAGCTGAGACTACTGTCGCTACCGTCGGTGTGGAATGTGGCTGCTGCGCAACTACTGCTCCCACTACTGCTGCTGCTACTACCGCTGCTATTGTTGCTACCGTTGCAATTGTTGTCTTTGCTGCTTTTGCTGATCCTGCTGCTACTATTGTTGTTGGTGTTGCTGCTCCCGCTGCCTCTCCTCCCTGCTTTCCAGCTTTCGCCTCTATTGTTGCTCGATTATGCCAACTGCCTACAATTGGAATGGCTCCGACTGGGACGTTGTTGCTATCGTGGCGGTGGCTGCTGGTGCCACAGTTGTAGTTGCCTTACGGTTGGCGTTACATGTTGGCCCACGAGTGCCTATGGCAAGATTGCCAATGCCGCCGTGATGCCAGCAGTAGCGGGTTGGTCAAATGTAGCCGATATCGTTCCTGTGAGAATTGTGGCTGCCTTGCATGTCGCAGCCACAGCAGCTGGGGTTGCCTCAAGTGCTACTTTAGCACTTGTTGTCCGTGCTGTGGTTACCGCTGCCGATGTGGTCGTGGCTGTAGCGATTACCAACAAAGTAGCTGCTTTAGATGCTCGTACGTGATCAGCAGCAAGAGTAGCCACTACATCAGATACATGAGTACACTTGCGCGTAGAGGCAACAGCTTGAGCTCGGGCCTAACTCCACGCTGTTGGCAAGTGGCCGGTGGCGGTGGTGGGATTTGGTGTAGCTGGAGGCTTACGTCACCGCACAATGCGTGACTGCTACGGTGGGGGCAGTGGGCTGTGGCTAGAACT
>SZWC01017891.1:36618-57210 GCA_023375785.1 Penium margaritaceum | reverse complement strand
CCCCCCCCCCCCCCCCCCCCCCCTCCAACCCCTCTCCGACGCCTCCTCACAGATTTCAACAGAAAAATGAGTTATGTATGGAGAAAGAAGGCCAGTTACACATAAAGATCAACTGATTTTGTTTATTTATTTTTTATTCTTCATCTAGTTAAGAAAAGGGCATCAATACACGTCGTACCACATGAATTGATAACTAATAAAGATATGTCCCAAAATTGAAAATGCTTGGAGATCGATTCAAGTTCCTATCCACTGCCGCCCCTCATGGGGTCAGCACTCCCTTGCAAGGTTGTGATCGAGCAAGGACCCCTTATTTTTTTTTACATGCAAACAAGGGGTCTATCCTTGTACTCACTATTTTCACAACTAGTATGCAGAGCACTTAAATTATGCTACAAAAGTACACACAAGCCACTTCTGCAGAACAATTACTGTGACATCCGACAAAAGAAAAAAATTGCTTCCGAGGGCCACTGTTGAAACATAATTCTCTTGATGTCCACCGTGCAGAAAGTGAGTACTAACAAAATTTAATGCTTTGCATACCTAGTGTTCAACCCCCCACCTACATAACACGACAACAGCGAAATTGGAGCCCAGTCCTATTATCCTCTATTTGGACACCATGGCAGGGGACACGGCCAAAAGACCACACATTGAAGCCTGTTTATTCAGTCGAGGCGATTTTCTGATTTTTGCCGCCTATTGGTCTAGTGCCTTGAGATGTGTGCCAGGTGTCCAATGAACGAGCTCCAACCAATAACCTCCATTCAACATCTGATTTATGCGTCATAATGCATGCGCACAATATGTTTCCTAGGTGAACCGCAAATGCATTCGATGATCTCACCTGTTCCCAGCTTCACAGCTCACACATGTCTAATCAAAGGTCCACGTACTTAATTGGACTACCAATGAGAGGAGTGTGATGGCGCACCATACACATCATCGTAACCGCATCATCTGTCGCGACTGGTGCGCCGTGCCACATTCTACCCCCCAGACATCCTTGTTTCACACCGCAAGCCGATCGCTTTGCTCCTGTTTACTGTTCAAACCTAATAAATGCACTGTTCACGTCTGCGATGTGGCGCCCGTGTGACACATGATATTGGACAGTCTCCGTCATTTGCATCGCTACAACTACTACTAGTTGAACTTGTGGAAATGGCGTATGATGACGAGATAACCGAGGCTACAAACAGACCATGCCAAAATGATCAATTCAGTGCGTGGGACGGTGACGACCCATCGCGCACATCACCCATCCTGCTTCCGTGTGAAACAGTAGCTACATGGGTTGCCATAAAGGTGGACTTCGATGCTTGGTTAATGTGGAATGGCATGCCATGATGGACGCTAGGCAGCAGGTTGGGGCAGCAGCGTTGTTGATGCAGCGTGCGGGCTTCCACGCTAGTTGCTTAAGTCAGCTGCCCCCTCAGTCTGCTGCTCTAGAGACTAAGTCTGGAAGCTCTGGGTTTGTTACTCAGAAGTGCGCGCGCCAGTGTTAGCGCCAGAAAGCAGCTGGAAACTGAAAGTAACTGATTAGCAATGAAGAATGAGCAACAATGGGAGACCCCTCCAAGTTCTAGCTCCCCCCCACCAGTGTAGAAGTTGTTACTCAGCTAACCAGCCAATCAGAAAATAGCTCTGGTGTAGCGGATTCGACGAAATCCTTGGCCGACTAGGCCAAAACCGCGGTGCTTGAGGGTCTCCGACCCTCAAGCCATCCCGTCCAACCGCCCACAGTCCCAGGTGACCCCGCTCGAGCCACGTGGCTCCTTCGACCGGTCAGCGTGGCACTGCCACGCTACACTCCCCCCCACTAGGAGTGAGAGCCGCCTCGGCATCTCTGGTAATCCCAACGTGGGATTCGAGCCCTGGAGCTCTGATACCAATGTAGCGGATTCGACGAAATCCTTGGCCGACTAGGCCAAAACCGCGGTGCTTGAGGGTCTCCGACCCTCAAGCCATCCCGTCCAACCGCCCACAGTCCCAGTTGACCCCGCTCGAGCCACGTGGCTCCTTCGACCGGTCGGCGTGGCACTGCCACGCTACATCTGGACCTATTTTCTGGCAGGCAGGGTTTTCTCGGTGAGCCCTGACAGACGCCCGACAGCCCAAAACCCGGGCGTCGTCCGTTTTGCCTGAAAACTGGACCATACCATAATACCGACGCTGCAAACGCAGTCGTGCGGTCAGAATCAGCTAGAAAAATAGTAGCAAAGAGTTATGGCTGCCCGAACCCGGGCAGTGCCTACGGTGGTCCATGATGCCGAACAGGGCCATGCAGCATGCAACAAGGACCCTAGGCAGAGCATGACGATGCAGACGCGANGACGCGATGGGACGCGCTGGACGCATGCAGACAGCAACTGCGGTGGCAGTGACCGCCGGCAGCACGACCGCCGAGGAGGCCTGCCGATGGAGCTGAGCACGTCGCCGGAGAGAGGAGGCTCCAGCGAACTGCGAGTTGACCTCAGCGTGCGTCGGCTCCACCGGATGACACTCCATCAGTGTCGAGTCTCGCCGTCAGTCATCTGCACGCCGATGTACACAAGCCGGGAGGACACAACAGAGCACAATGAGAGATGCGCAAAAACCAACAGCCTTTACCTCCTGAAGAGGAAACCATGGTGTGGATTCTCGATAGGAGCATGTCCTCTGTGTGTCCACCGAATTGTCCAGATCCTGGGAGCCATGGCTCTTCACAGATCCTCCTGTCGTTATTGGTCATGGAAGTGGGTAATCCTCATATTTATTTCTACAATGATTTACGTTGTATCCCGATTTTTCCTTCTCTCAATGTCGATTTCCTAGTTTGGCAGTGCATGGTTCCATTGCATTTGAGCTTCATACATCATGTAGGACAACGAGCTACTAATACTCCATTTATTTAAATGGAGTATGTGAACCAGATACATTATGAGCATCAATGTACGTTCATGTGATGTTTGATTGAATTTCATCATATGATGTTGTATGACTCAGAACAATTCTCTATGTCCAAGCACACTAACATCAGTAATCAATAAGCAATGCATAAAGGATGAAAACTTGAATCATGCTACGTTCTCTGAACTGGTCACACCATGTTCTCACAAGTCATCATGTCCTTGTCATCCCTGTTTTTAGCAAGGGAAGACACAACATATTTTGTACCTTATTAGATGTTCATTTATTATTGATCACACATGTTCAACTCTGTCAGAAAAGGAACATAACAGCCCGTTTGAATCAGTGAAATGGGATAAAGCTCTTTGCAATGAAATTCCATGGATGCATAGATAAAAGAAAAGCAGAGGTGCTAGGTCACATGAAGTGATCCACACCTGCACGTACAAGGTTAAGGTGTGCACAACATACCGTAGTGATCCTTGTATTCGTTCACTTTTTTTTAACGAATTATGTGATCTTTGAATTCACCGTGTTTTCGGCCTCAGATAATTTAGGTGTTGATTCTCCCATGCATCCCCGTTTTCCCACCTGATATTTGAATTCGCCCAAGTTCCTGTGCATCCCCCACTGTACTCGAGGCTTGCCTCTGAAATCGCCTCGACGATTCAAGTTTTTGAGTGAAGTTTTTTTGTTCGCGCACTCTGACGTGTCAGCGGCGTGATCGTCGACACGTCCGAGTGCGCAAAAATGTTTGCGTGCACGCTGTCATTGCCAGACTTGACCTCTCCGTAGATTCGCATTAAGTCCGTAGACGCTAAGGGATTTTTGTGTCTATGAAAGTGCAAATATCATAATTAGAAGAGGGATTCGCCCAAACAGCCCACAATTAAGCTGGCGAACGTGGGAGAATGAAAAATAATTATTTTGAACTAATACAAGGATCAGTACGGTAGATGACATTACAAGCAGGGCACTTAGACTCGTGGGTGAACGCCTCACATAGAATTCATCTTCAAAGGCAAATACACATATGCTGTGCATGGATTGGACCCATAAAATCAGGCCCTTTCTCATTCTAAGTCACCTGGTTTGAGGTTGGCCATCTACAAACTGACCACATCTCCCATTGTTTGCACACCACCCATGCCATGGGCCACTTGAGATCTGACCTTGTGGCGGAGCACTCTTAGCCTTGGCTGCCACTTGTATGTGGTTCTTTTGTTTTGAACGATTCTCTTCAACACATGGATCTAACTCACCTGCACACACATCTGAAACAAAGGAAGCAACAGTTAACACTTAAATGAACATTCAAACAGCAGAAAGCAAGACGACAGCACCATGGTAGCCACATTACCTAATGATTGAAAAGAACAACCTCTGTGCTGACTGTTGCATAGCAGAGGCTCCTCTTTATAGGATGAATCTTATGAGGAAGAGCTCTCTGTAGTCTCCCACCCCTCAGACTCGGCAGTCATGTAGTTAGTCTCCTTTGACCTGTTAGTGGAGACGACATCATGGTCTGCTTGCTTCTCTACTGCTGCTTCTGTAGTCCCAGAGTCATCAACCTGAGATGAGAACGATAGTTCAGCACCCTCTGCTCTTCCTCTTTGTGCTGCTACTTGCCTCTCAGCGCTGGCAACAATTGTTTCCTCAGCTGCAGGTACAGCTATGGATCGCTTGTAGCAGGTGCAACTCTAAAAGAGGAACTACTAGATACACCTGCTGCAACTGCATTAACTAATCCTGCTGCTGCACCACCCGCTTCATGCTCTTCAGTCATTAGCTCAATTTCCAATCCTTGTGAATCAGGTTCTACACCACGTCCTGCACTCGCAGTTTTGTGGCTACGGCCACCATCTATGCAAATCCCACAACCTACAACAAGCGGTTGGACACGCATAACTTCAACGTCAGCTGGTGACAAGGTAGGAGGCTTGGTGCAGTGCTTTGGCAGATGTCTAGCCAGTCCACTGTGGTTGTAGATGCGCTCGCACTTGTGTGTTCATAGCGGTCCCTGAACTTGGATCTCGGTCGGTTAGCATCCTGATTCTTTCCTTGTATGTCCCATCCTTTCTCAGCGTACAACAGCTCTCAAAGATTGACCCTCGACATGTGGTGGCGGTATGTCCTGTACCATGTCATCTGCATAAGATGGACGTCCACATACGACTCCGGGTTGACACCTACATCAAGAATAAGGTTGACCTTGCATTGGTATGGGAAGTCATACTTACCCCAATGGCCTCAGATGCACTGCTTGCCTGTGCAATCCGCCTCTTGGCCAGAGAGACTTTTGGGAGCCTGGGAAAGTCGTAGAGCCTACCAGAGAGCTTCTCCGCCGGGATGATTTCACGTTCCCGTGTGTGTTTCGTGTAATACTTCATCGTATCTTTGGCGAGTTGGGCGAGTGTGGTCTCACAATCATGCGTGAAATTACCATACTGTCCACCGTTTTCATTCAAACTAACTGTATTTGATCCACCTACGGGCAGTAGCATAGTTAACCCTGCTTTGGGTGAATCACTTCTTTAATTTGGGAGCTACATTTTAGCTACACAATAAAAAGGTATGAAGAAATAAGGGGAGCCGTTACCAGGACAGCTCATATCAAGCTTAGCCGGGCTACGCTCGCAATGGCGAGTGCACTCGGACAAGTCAATCATGCCCGCGCTCTTCCATGACACGTCAGCGTGTGCGTCAGTGCAAACACACTGACGTGTCATGTGAGAAATCAAAGTTTTGAAAAGTCAGAGCTTTGAGTTCTCGAGCGGCAAAATTTGCTTAGAGTTCACAGCCGGAGGACGTGAACCGGGGTGTGGGCAAATTTCAGGATCAAGGGTGGAAAGAGTGGGGGTTTAGGAGAATCACCCACCAAATACAAAGGGGCAGACTTTGGGTGAAATTAAGTGTCACATAATTCATTACAAATATTGAACGAAATCAAGGGACAATATGGTAAGTTTTTTTTAAAATAATAACGTATCTTGACGTACAACTACGTAAATCAGTTGAAGGGATACATTATCCGCAAGTCCATGATGCATGCATTGAGGAACTTGGCCGCGTTGTTGGTCGTGTGTCCCTTCTGGGCCACAACATATTACCGTTTTGTGGACTTGTTCAGGGGAATACCTGGCTCCCACAACGACCCAGGATGTACTCCTCTCCCTGCTTTGATGTGCATGAGAGCTTGGATCGGGAACTTCAGAACTTGTTGGGGGTGAAGGCATATGCAAGGTTTGAGAACAGGTTCCCGCCGATCCTACCATCTTTGGACTTGATATTTTCTCAGATGTGCTAGGTGGAGAAGGTGTACCAAGGCCCTTGGCCGTGGGTAATGCCTGTGGTCTAGCAACTAGCTGGCGACAACAGCTAAAAGCCAAGCATCACAATTGGAGATGATGGTTGTGCCGCGGTCCCTGGACGTGGGTAATGCCTGCGACAGCCGCTGCAAAAATCACATATAGTTTTCTTTGTCTTCCTATTCTTGGAGCGCTCACATTATGAGTATGAATTGATTGTTGGCATCCCAATTATGTGTAATTAGCAGGACCTGTTTGAAACAATTTTTTTAAAACTTTGTGTCCATAGTGACCAAGCGTCAGACATGGTTCTAGCCCTCACGACTCACTCTGGGTGCAATGAAGGCCCAGCCAAGAAACTTATTTATGCGATAGTCCAGGGGTCCACCCTCTTGAGTTACAAATCACACAATGCATGCAGTGAAAATTTTACCCACGGCCAAAAACAAGAAGACATGGATAAAAAGTGACAAATAAGAGTAGACAACAAACACTGACAATGTATAAATGGAAGAGGTACCAGGCAGAGTCTTCTTTTCCATCAGCTTCTCCTGTGCCGCCTCCTTGGCACGGTACACTATCTGGTAGCTGACCTTCTTGCTGGTGCGAGCCTCTGCAATTTGCTGTGGCGCCTTCATGTCAGTAGAGGGCTTCTTTGTCACTATGTCCTCAATGTGACACAGAAATCACGTGGTACGGTGTGCCTGGTCTCCCTTCTTGGTGTTGGGGTTGTAATTCTGGCAATCGACGTACTCGATAATGGTGATGTTCCTGTGTTTGCGATGGTAGCGTGCCTTGAGGAGCCATGCACAACCCAAGGACTTCCACTGACCACATCGCACCTCCAGATGGATTGGCTTGCTAAGGACCCACGATAAAGTCATGCCACAGGCCACCGCAAAATCTTAGACGGCTTCTTGGAATGCTTTCATGTTGCAGAAAGCTTGGCCACATTGGAAGTATGTGCTTCTTCCTTTGCGATTTTGTGCAGCTGGAGCAAAATCGGTTTGCAACTCCTTGCTGGTGTTGTCTGGTTGGGATGGAGGAGTGTACTCATCTGAGACCCTACACACAACACATTTACCACAATGTTAGACAAATGTCTACGGAATTTAAGAGCATGGTAGAGGGGTTAATAAGTGGTAGAAAGCATACTTTAACATAGCAGGAGGTCCAAGCCTGTCAGCTATGACACCATATCTACATATTTTATGCGTTCATCCGACTCGTGCGCGAGAATGGACATACTCATTAATTGCTTCCAATCTGCATAGTCCGCTCTTTGACATGCTTAAGTAAGCGCGGGGTTATCCGCTCATGAACACAGACATGGCAATTGTAGCCATGCTCCTCCCAGTCGGTGAACTAGAAGGAGGTCTATAGATGGAAATGTGAGACCAAAACTTCGGGTAGGTCGTCGTCGTCGTCGTCCGAGTAATTGTCTTGTGAGGCATAAAAGATGCCAGCCATAGTGGAAAAAAGTAGGTATAACAAGCTATTCCACGTATTCTTATATCCGTTGTATCCACCATGTGGACTTCACACCCACCTGTTGTCACCGTGAGGAGTACCATCCAATAGTCAGAGTCTAGCTGCGACAAGGAGTCGAAGTGGGTAGGAAATTATGATTCGACATCAACAATGGTTTAACAGTCATGGCCCTTACAGTCGATGAGAGTGTATGTCCAAAAGGAAAGACGATTGGTCGACTGTCCATGCTCTACAACCATCGCTAACCATGTAAAGTATCAGTGTATGATAGGAGGGAAAAATAATTAAAAAAAAACTTTGCACAATTGGGAACGGATCGCTGAGGAGGGGAGGCACATGATTCATATGGGCGACATAAACGACATGTTACCTCTTCTTAAAGTATCCACCAGCTTGCCTCGATAACATGCAAATGTGGACCCGCAACATTCACCTGCCAACCTCACGCATGTGCGAGATTTGCAATGAGTACACTTCGCTCGCACCTGGTCTACATGAATGCTTGATCATGCTGATACACGGTCCATTCATAGGCGCTTTTGAGACACCAACTACACGATGATGATGTCACCTTCAGATTACTTGTCAAAAAATTTGAACCCCTTCACAAACTGTTTAAGAGAGTACGGATGATTACTGTTTTATGCAAATATGCCTTCCAACAGGAGCTATATTTAGTGTAAAGTGGCTCTAGCAGAAAACAAGCCACTTTTCATTTTAAGAATTGTAGAAATCTCTGCTGAAAACAATGAAACATACAATCGAAATCATCCAATGCCCAAATTTCCAAAAAAAATCATACTCAACCAGTGTAGCACGTATCTTTTTGAAGGCCCAGTTGGTGAAATACCCTGAGTCTACACCACATTTAAGAGGCGTGTCCCTTGCTTGAAATTATGATGCCATGAATATGAAATTTAAATGAACCGTGTCCCAGTCAAGGACTTTGTGCATAATCTGACCCCGGTCAGCAATCGCAATGGATGCATTGGAGATGAATTTTTCATTATTATTTCCAAATTCAACATTGTAGACATTGCTTTCTAATTTATGATGTGTCAATCGAAAGTTATCTTGACGTGCGTGGTCTTTTGATTAGAGTATGACAAACAGTTATAAGGAATTCATATTTGGTTTGTTGAGGTTACAAGTGCTATACGACCGGGTACATTTATTTTTTCAAATTTTCTACTGTCCATACCTATTTGATGCATTCTGTTTCTAGTTATCTATAGAACGTTAATCCAAAAAGGTCTTGTTTTGGATGTCTGAAAAATGTCTATTTCTTAGCATTCTATGGGCCGAACATTGTTCTTTGGCTCGTAGAATGCCACCTACATGGATCATATAGTGTAACAATTCGACAGTCCTGTGGCATGTCTTCATTGGGCAGTGACAAACCAAACATGAATTCCTAACTCCATGGGGCTGTTAGTGTCCTCGGTTGGGTTTGCGGCAGGTTTGTATGGGGGGTCCAAACCCCTATGCGTCGAAAGGGAACCTGCTGGGCCTGCTACCAAAGAGCTCAGAAAGTGCTCGCATTAAAACCCCAATTCTTTGAATTTAGTTCAGGATAACAGAGTTCGAATGGGATTTGTAGTTATGAAATGAGTGGATTTGCGTGTCATAGGGAAAATGAAATTATCATTTTTGCTTTATTGTGATCGAGTGAAAATATCCTTATTGTTTATTTTCCCGGGTTGTACAAACCCCCCATAATTGCGTGCAAACCACAGGCCCCCACCAAATTCCATTGAGTTGTATGGGGTTTATGTTCAAGCAGGCACCTTTGGAGCCCGCAGCAGCAGGGTCGAGCAAGTGCCCTTGCAAGAATGAAATATTGAATTCCAAAGTTGGTGCTAAGTTTAAACCCACTATTTGTTGCAAACTAGAGAGTTTGCTTGTGAGGGAAAAAAACGAGGCATCGCTCGATCGTGAGAAATGAGTCCTGTTGGTTCCATTCCAAACAAGCAGGGGAAATGTGTTCATGTTACCTACTTATTATGCATTTTATGAAACTTCAACCAAATGGTGGTATTCTGTCATTAAACTACAAAGTCATGGCAACTTGCCAATAATTTTTTGAAATGGGGGACACAGCTTATTCAAACCTCAGACTTGGGGCATAATTCATTTAATCTATGGAATTGGAGGCGTGGGACTACTCGGATCCTTGTTTGAAATAGTGGGCACATTATGCGCAATCTAGCATGCTTTGGAAAAGGTGGGTAAATCACACATTTATTGTGTAAAGTGAGTAGCGAATGTATTTTTTCCTGAAGAAGGATTTTTTTGGAGGCCCAAAAAGTGGGTAAAGCGGATTCGGACTGCATGCAAACTTCCTTGTGAGATTGAGGGTTTTTTGTTGTTGTGTTTTTTGTGTAGGCGAAGCCCGCGCGAAACACAGAATCATACACCACACTGTTGGGATTGCACATTGTAAGAAAAATTAGAAAAAGGGGTCATTGAGCCCGAGCGATGACCCTTTAAAAAAAAAGTTCAACGAGCAAATCCACCACGTTTGCAATGCAAACCGTATTTAACCCCTACCACGAATAAAATTCATGGTATTGGATTGGATTCAACAGTTATTTGTTCCCTCTTTTGTGCATGAAACAAGGAATGCCATGAGTTTGAGGTTTTGAAAAGGAATTTCCCCAGCTTGAAACTTCAGTGATTGGATGCAACGATTTGTAGATTATTAAAAGACTTTCATAGAGTGAAAAATTACATGTGATCTGACTCTGGCTAGTAGCCGTCCACGTCATACTAGGGAAATTCTTGCATCAAATTTACGAACTTTATTGAATACAATGGAATTGTCATGTTCCATTGATTTTGATCTCATGGACAACTGAATTGCTGCAAGTGGTATTTCCGAATACCAAATATGATTGTATTAGAATGAGCTTCAACCATGTTTTTTTATCATGTCCAAGGGGTGAATGCATGTTAAAAAATCGTGGCCTCAAAATTGATGTGAGAATTTCTCACATTACCAGGCTGGCAAGAACCAAGGTTCCGCTCTATGTCCTCTATGAGTTTGTGTTCGTCCACGAGCTAATACTGGAATCACATGCCACGTGGTTTCCAAGGTTTCCCAAAGTTCACTTCAGTGATGACATTTGACCCTTGATCTACAAGATCATGGCATCTTTTCATAATGTCTTTCCACATGTCACACGACGAGCCTGGAAAAACATAAGATTTTTTTTTCCATGTCCTTTCCTCATAACTACTCATTTACGGGTGAATACCGGGGGCATATGTGACATACTTTCCAAGATTTCTCAAAATCCACTGAAGTGATGGCAATCTCTCAATAATGCATGAAGTCTCAACATCAGGTAGTTAAGTTCTTAAAACCAGGGGCACGGTTCATTCAAACTACAAACACATGGTGTTTCTCTTAGATATGGTGTAGAATGAGGGAATTTTCACAAGTTTAACCTTTTGGAATGTGTAACTGCGCGGGCTCCTCCTCGTCCCCATTGCAGCGGGTTCCATTCTTATGCATGGGGATTCTCGGTCCCTCCACCCTCCCCTTTACAGTCACAAATCCCTCGATAAAGAGGTTTGTGCCTATAGCACAAAAATGCCGATGTCAACACTTTGACACAGCATGCATGTCATATCGCTTCAAAGTGGAACTCGCGTTGAAAGCGTTGGAACTGTGAAAATTGGGCATAAATATTTTGAATCTCACGTTGGGGCATATCAATGTCAAAGTAGATGAGTGCCAAAGAGAGGTAGGATTTGAATTGAGCCAAAGAAAATTACACATACTCTATTTTCTCTTTCAAGTGACGTGTTACATCTTGGACTTACATGAGCCCCAAAATTCTACAATTGGACAACTATGTCATTCTATTTGTTATGACGATGCAGGTCTAGCGGGTGAAGCGGCCAGAGCGGAGAAGCGGGTGGGAAAGTTGGACTTGGCGGCTTAATGTCAGCCAAAACTGAGAGTGTGGAGCTCTAGGTTTGTGAGGAGAGAATGTCTCTCGAGATCCTGTAAAGAGGGGTAGCTCTGAAGAACTATGGGAGGGGACTGAGACGAGGTTTTAGTCGTAAGAGGGAGGGGATAAAGAATAGAAAGTGTTTAATTGGGTTATCTGCCCCCTCTTTTGTGAATTAAGCAAGGAATGCCCCAAGTTTCAGGTTTAAAGAAAGGATCCACCCAGTTTGAAAATGTAAGGACATAATGCCAAAACTCCGTGAATTACCAGAAGACTGCCTCAAGTGTGAAAAGTGTATTTCTAATTTGACCATGGATAGTGGCCGTCACCGTCATACGAGGGGGGTTATTGCATTAATTTGACCAGTTTTATTGAAACCAATGAGAATTTTGTGGTCTATAAACTTCAATTTCATCATCCGCTATATTGCCATCATTGATCTATCTGAATACCAAATATGGATGTCATAGAATGACGTTCAACTGTGTCTTGTTCACATGTCCTTCTTGAGTACATTTTCACAAATCATTGCATCGATGATCTTTGTGACAGTTTTTCACACAACCAGGCTAGTAGGAACTAAGGTTCCGTTCCATGTCCTTTTTTACTAAGTGGTTTTCCATGGGTGAATACTAGGATCATGACACATATTTTTCAGGATTTCTCAAAACTCATTCAAGGAGGAAATATTTTCATCAATATACAAAGTCGTAGCATCCTGTCATTAAGCTTCCAAACTGGGTACCCAGTTCATTTAATCTACGAACACATGGCATTTTTCTTAAACATGGTGCATACTGGGAACATTTCACCATTCATGCCAAGTAGAAATTAGGAAATTTAGGAATGAAGTGAGCCAGAACAACAATTGTGGCGCAGCTCCTTCAAGAACGCTGCTTAGGCGCCTCCACTATGAGACAATACGGACTTCACAAATTGCTGTAATACATTAAAAAACAGATTGTACAATCCGTGTAGAACATCGCAAGGAAGAAAGTAAAGTACTTATGATTGCAGAACAGGGCCTATTAGAACATAAACTGAAAAAAAAAACAGGAAGATTCGTAAACTGCAAAAATGGGACACTATCGGTGCCGGAATAAGCACAAGTGGAAAATTCATCGCACCAACAAATATTTCGTGTCATTCAACCACCGCAAGTGCCACTTGGGTAAGCACATAAATGGGCTGGTTGGAAAACATGTATCTTGAAGTACGTCTAGTATGCAACATAACATGCATGGCCCACTTGGAAATGTAATCAATGTGCTGTCCGCATGGCTAAGAAATAATCGTTAGCTTAAAACGATGGTGCAAAAGAGGGTGGATTTACCAAGCAGAAATCTCCGACACCACACCACAAATTCTACAGCCACTAACAGGCCCTCAGGAGTTGAAGTGGTGGCAGGGTCCGGCACATGTGATAAACAATCGGGGTGCAACTGGTGTGACTGGATGACCAGGTACCGCAAGCAGCACCCTGACCTGCAAGCAACACCACAGTTCTCCAAGAACACCACACCATTCCAAAAGCACCACATCTATCCAAGAGCACCACACCCTCCAGCAACACCACACATCTCCAGTAGCAATATTCCCTTCCACCAGCATCCCTCCCTTTCAACAGCATTACTCTCCTCCAGTAGCACCACTCCCTCTAGTAGTCCAGCCCACATCCTACTGATGTGATGCATTGTAGAACACGACAAACTGCGAGCGATGCCAACGTCGGAAGGCTCACGTACCTGTAGCCCAATGACCTAAAGGATACACGCAACAACCGTAGGGAAGCAAGGAAAGAAAGGAAAGGAGAGAGATGGAAGGCGTGGGGAGGTGAGCCAGAATCGTGGATGAAGAAATGCTTGAGATGGCATTGAGGTGCATCAGAGAGAGAAAGGCAACAATAGTGGAAAGACCATCCTGCATATGACAAGACGACAAGGTGAAGAAGGGGGAAACCATTGAGATAAGTTGGGAGGAGTAGAGAGTGAGTAGACTAGATAATGAAATAATGTGAAGGAAAGAAACACCTATACTCCTTGGAAACATGGATAGGTGAAGCTCCTTTGTGAGGAATTTAGCGAGCTGGAACCTAGCAGGGACAAACTGAAGGATAACATCGTTGACCTCGACAATGTTGTGCACATATTTATACTCAACGTTAACATGTTTGGTGCACCGTTGGGGCTCTCCAGCATTCTTGGCAATGGCGAGATCGCTCTTACCATCTGTGTGGAGAAAGACGTAGGGGACAGGGAGGTGATGGTCACAATGCAAGCAACGAAGCCACACAACCTTGGCCATGGGCAGACTGATGGCTATGTAATCTGCCTCGCCAATGCTGTGCGCGACACAGCCCACTTTCCAACTTTGTTAGAAGACAGTTGACCGATTGAGGAGGAAGATGAAATTGCTTCAATTGCACACACCCGAGTCCCTGGCATACTCTCTCTCGACATAGCCCTCAAAGAGCGGCATACCGGACCCAGACGGGAAGACAAGGCCGATGCGGGCAGACCTGATCCCATAGCACAAAATATACACAGCCATGCTCAAGTGATTATTGCGTTGGCTCGTGTGTGTATGGAAAACAGATATTTTCTGTGCAGGTGATGTTCTAAATGGGTGGTGCTAGCAAGGTACGTGATGGCACCAATTGTGGAATGGAAGGTAACGTGGACAATGCAGAGTGCGATTTGAACACCTGATGCATCAGAGAGGATGCCGGGAGAAGGGGAAAGGACAGGTTAATAAGTGCTCAGCCAACATGTGGATGTTATGTTCCTTGTGAACGAGCAAGGATCCTGGGAGGCACTCAATCTCTCTACCGAGGAACATGGCAGTGAGGCCAAAGTGCTTCATCCAGTATAATGGGGAGAGAAGACCCTTTGTCATGATGAGGGCAAGGAAGAATAGTGACGTGTTGAGGAGATTATTAACATATACAAAGACAAAGGTGGACATGGTGGACATGTCGTCTACATAGGGGAGGGGGTCACTGCAGCTAGGGTGTAGCCCATTTCCATTGAAGATCGAGGTGAGTTCCTCATCCTAGCAATGAGGAGATCAGTGGAGATTGTACAACACACTACGAAGGCGATAGTATTTTTGAAGCCCGGAGGCTCGACCATGTATGGCTCCTTGAGTTCTCTCATGGAGGAAAGTGGTGTTTACGCCCATCTGGTGGAACTATCACTGAAAGTGGGCCGCAACACAAATGACGACACGGTTGGTCATGAATTGGTTAACGGGGGCATCTGTGTCACCGAAGTCACGCCATGGATTTCAGATTATCCCTTGGTAGCGAGGCAGGCTTTGTGCCGATAGAGAGTGTGGGTTGGGATGAGTTTCATACGGAGGACCCAGTTTGCCTTGTTTGTAATCAGGGAGATGATCGATAAACTTAAGAACATTGTGATCGCGTAGAGAGTCAAGCTTAGTGGTGTAAGAAGCATGCAAAGCCACCATGTCAGGGTGGGCAAGTGCAACCACAAGAGTGGGAGGGTAAGTGATATCAACGAGTACGAGTAAATGGCGGAGAGGAGGAAGAGAGAAGAACATAATCGTGATAGTAGTATTGAACGGAACATCAGCATAACAATGACGTTGTCGTAGGCATGGAAGAATTCACAGTGGAATTAATGGTTGTCGTGGGCATGTCTATGGTGGAGGGTGTAGGGATAGAGAATATTGCAAGGAGGGGAGGGGTACAATGGAGAGGGAGAGGAAGGGGAGGACAAGATAGCCGAGGCATCATGAAGAGTGTGAGATTAGTGGGAGAAGTCAGGAGAGAAGATAAGGAGGGATTTTGCAAAGAGAGATGCAAAGACAACGACACATTGGAGAGGGAAAATTTGAGAAGGTGTGGAGGATTAGCCAGAGGGAGAGGGAGAGGGAAGAAAAGGACAACTTGTGGAAGAGTGCTCGGAGGAGGTAGAGACGAGAGAGTGTGCAAGACTATAAGAGAAGGTGAAGAGATGCGAGCCAAGGATGGAGGCATAAGTGTTGCTAGATATGGGGAGTGTAGCAAGGACGATGAGCTACTAGAGACGACAGAGTAAAGAGGAAGAGCAGACGGAGGTGAGGATCGGAAAAATGAGGGAGAAAGTAGGGATGAGGGGAGAGGATTGGCAGATGAAGGTGGAACGGAAGGAAACGTGAGCAAGAAGTCAGACGCTAAGGTGGGAAGGTGATCCAAGGAGTGAACATGACGAGTGGCGAGAGGGAGAGACCACGTGGCATGAGCCCACATCCATGGGGTGGGAGTGTGGGTGACGCCAAGGACAATGAGATCAGAGGCTGGAGAGAGGGAGGGGGTCAAACACATGTATAGGAAACATATAGAGGGAGCAGGATTCAAAGGGTGCGGAGAGGAGGGAGGAGGAGATGCATTGGCAAGAGACAGGAAGAGAGGAAGGAGGGTATCAGAAGTGAGGGGAGTCCAAAAACATGGCGGGAGAGCCAGGAAGGGAGCGACCTCGGAGGTCTCCAAAGGAGGAGAGGTAGAATGAGGAGTAGACAATGGCAAGGGACTGAAGGAGGGTAGGAACGGAGGAAAGCCAGGCTCGGTGGCAAGGACAATGACGGGAATGTGAGGCTAGCCACAGATGAAAGATGGTAGCCTGTCCCCGAGGACATCCTTGATGGAGAAGAGTATGGGGTCATGGTAGAGGGAAGAGTGAAAGTAGTGGCAGGATAGGGGAAGGGGGGTAGGACAGTACAAGGCGATGGACAAGTTTCAGAGGAAAGGACAGGAAGACCAGGGAGGATGGGAGGAGGAGGGGAGGGAGAAGGGAGGGAGAACAACAATGTTTTTTAAAAGGAGGGAGAAAAGAGGGGGTAAGAAACGAAGGGAGGACGGATGGATTGCAGTGCGGGGAAGAAGGAATGGGAGAGGACAGGTGTTGCTTGGCGAAACAACTGCAAGTGTCATGGCTAGGAATTACAACTCCCCTCGTTTAGGGGAAACCACTAGTGGAACTGGTGGAAAAGGCGCGAGCGGGGGCGCTGGAGGGAGAGTGGGTATCCATGCTGGATTGGATAGGGAATAAAGCAGCAGGAAAGGTACAACCAGTGGTAGGGGAACAAGCATTGACGAGGATGCTGGGAGGGAATTGGGTGGAAAAGTAGTACAGGAATAGATGCAACAGGAGGACAAGTGATACCCACGTGGTGACTAAGGGTACCTTTAGCGGAACTGCTAGTGGCATCCTAGATGAAACAACCAAGGAATCCAACTGTGCACCACCACATGGCTTGATATTGTATTTGCGATGAACCTGCTTGCATAATTTTCACAGAGCCCCCACACTCTCCACTTGGAAGCCGCATTGCGCGTTTTACCCTATGTCCGTAAAAAACAGTCAGCTATGGTATCTGGGTTCACCGATAGTGACTGCGCCTGGAATGCAGATGGTAATAGTCGGATGGGAAAAGTGTTCCTTCTTGGAAACACAGCTGTGTCATGGAAAAGTGGAAGACAGGGTTACGTTTAAGGCTGCACACCAAATCCGGTTCGCGAATCTGGGCCTGGATTCAGATTCGTAACAATGAATCCAGAGTTGGATTTGGATTCACGAATCCTCATGGATTCCCGAATCCCGGACGAATCCTACTTGTCACATCAATGTGACCTTGTTTAACACTTTGTTTGAGCATAGATATGAGCAAACCAGTAGTCACATTTCATGGTTTCTTCCAAAGGCATGCATTTGAGTCATTGAGTGCCTTTTGCATTTTGTGGAAGTTTGGTGGAACACATAACATTGTAGGCATGAAACACCAACTTCACTAGCATGTCGGTATGCCTACCCTAAGTACATGACACTTAGCATGACGGCATGCCTGCCCTAGGTACATGACAATGAGCATGACAGCATGCCTGCCCTCAGTCACCATGACTATTTGCATGACAGCATGCCTCCCAGTGCTGACTGGACCTAAGCATCTCCATTGCCTTCATCACTTCCTCCTGTGGTGCCCGCGTCATCATCATCATCATCAAGTCCCTCTTCCCTTCCACATCATCTTCCATCTCCTGCTCTGCCACCTGTGGTGCACGACGGCGGAGATTGAAACGCGTCTCCTCCTCCTCCAATTCTGGTGCTACATCCCCATTTGGAGCGACTGGGAAATGTGCAAGCTGTGGGTCATTCATCCATGACTTTAGAAGCATCAGGTTTTCAATGGTGAGGTCGATGAGTGATTGCCAAAAATCGGTGATGATATGTTGTCCCAGAGAAAAGAGGCGCTCCGATGGGGTACTTGTCACTGGAACTGCAAGGAAAAAAAATTGAGTGAGAACAGTAGAATGTGAAATTTGGCCAGCAGTGCTGAACCAAAACATAAGACAAACCGCATCACTTCAGCACCTACCAGCAAACAGGTCGAGTGTGGCCAGGTGGAAAGTTGGGAAGGTTTTTTTGTGCTTCTTCATGTACTTGAGGATATCGCAACGCCGCCCCTTCTTCACTTCCTTTGCCCAGCTTTGAACCTCCAACTTCAACGTGCTTGGAGTGACCTGCAGCTGGGGGGCCTCCGGCTCGGCGAACATGTATGCAACGGTTTCCTCCAAAGCAGCTTCTAGCATCGTGGCCTCTTCACTCTGGAGGATCCTTTCACGACGACGTGGCTGTGGTTTTCCAGCAGCATTCCTGCCTCCCTCGATTTCTGTGTTGGCTGCAAGACGGTAGTTTTTTAGTTAGGGCATTCCCAACAATCAACTCTGAAAGACGGTTTTGCTGAAAGAAACTTGGCAGCATACCTGCACCAGTTGTGGCAGAGGACGTTGTTGCTGCAGCGTTATCTCCTTGGGACTGAGATGTCTGCGCGACAGCTGCGGCAGTCACTTCTGCGTGTGCAGCAGCCTCGGCCTCTGCATACTCTCGGCTCTGCACGACAGTGTCGTGGTATGACCGTAGCAATTCCATGACTTTGAGGTGCAGCTCGGAAGGCGTGCTGATGCCCATCTTCCGGTGGACGCGCTCGTAGAATCCGAGACGGAGCCGCGGGTCACAAGCTATAGCCAGCACATGTCGATTGGCGGAAAGCTTGACATACTTGTCAAGCTTTGCAATGACTACGACAATTCCTGGCTTGAGCTCCGGCAACAGCTCCTCTTTGCATTCCAGGCACCCGGCGTTGCCTCTGCGCTTGCTCTTCTTCTCTGCCACCACCGCCTTCATCAACCACTCGTTCATCTTCTCCTGCAGACAGGAGTAGAAGGGGATGACAAGGGAAAGATTTGGCTATGTGGAGCCGGAGATTTCATCGGTAAAACTTTTGAATGGCTTCAGGATCACTGTCACCTGCACGATGAGCTTCAAGTCGTCAAAACTGGGATGGAGGTGCGCGCCGTTGCGGCCGAAGTCTTCAATCCAAGTCTCTAGCGAATCGTTGATGCCGATGACGCGCTCGCACATGTCGAGCGTGCTGTTCCACCTGGCCTCGGTGTCCAGGTGAAGCGACATGTACTTCATCCCCGCCTCTTTCACTGCCTCGGACAGCGACTCCTCTCTGGTTGGCGTTTTAGTGATGAAGAGGGTGATGGTACGTTGGGACAGGATGGCAGAGATCCTCGACTGCTTCAGAAAATCACCCACTGCCAGGTTGGTCACGTGGCCGAGGCACCGGATGTGCCTGGCCTTCTGGAAGGCGTTGTTGTGCGGGATGAGGTAGGCGTCAATCATTGAGTCGTTGGTGGACTCATTGTCCACTACGAGACAGAACATTCTGTCCCACAATCCCCACTGCTACAGCGCTGTTTTGACGAGGTTGTAGGGGTTCTTTGCAGTAGCTCTACGCGAGATTGGCTGGGAATGACAACGCGATGGCCCGCACCTTGTAGTTCGGGTCAATCCAGTGCACGGTTAGGCCGAGGTACTTTGTGTTGTTTTCGGCTTTCCGGCCATCTGTCGTGAAGCTGATGCCACTGATCACAGCACCCAAGATTGTCTTGATCCGCTCATGGTAGGCAGGTGCAGTCATGCGGATCAGCCTGGCAAACGTCATGCATCCTGGGAGTGCAGCTGCAGGGTTGTCGTGCGCAAATGCCTTCGCGAGCCAGAAGGACTCCATGGATGCAAACGACAGGTTCTTGTTGACCAGGTGCTTCCACAGCAACTTGTAGAAGTATTTCTTCTTGAGAACGAGGCCGACACCAGCTGCTCCCCTCGACACTGGCACATTTTCTGGATTTGCTGCAGCAGCATAAGCGTTGGCGGCAGCGACGGCAGTACGGGCAGATTCAAGCTGCGTTGCAGCAACCATGGCTTTGAGCTCGGCGTGCCGTTCCTTGTGTACCTTCCGTAGATGTTTCCACATGGCGGACGTCGTGCCATCCTTGCACAAAATGGTGATGGTGTTTTTGGGGTTTCATGTGCAAAGCAGGCAGGTAGCACGCTGCGAGGTGTTGCACATCTTCTTCAAACACCCCCACACGATGGAATCACGGCGTTTCCGCTTGTCACCAATATTTTCCTGCTCTTCTTCCTCATAATTGCTGTTGGACTGCTCGTCCGCACGGTTAGCGACAGCATCAATGTCGGGTGTATCTTCCGCCATCGTGAAAGAGCTGGTTTCCATGTGATGGTGCTCAAACTCGGAGGCGGATGGGAGATGAAGCCCAAACCTGTGACCGTTTGAGGCGCCGGATCGCGCCGCCGATTTCTCGTCCGTAGGCTGATACACGTGGCTGGTCACGAATCTATTCGTGACCAGGCAGCTCGCTGCAGGTTGATTCTTGGCCAATAGAAATTAAAGAAACAATGAATTGTAGTGGACATATTTGCAGCATCCACGGGTCACACGGCATGGGAGCGGGAAGAGATTTCCGCCGTCGAGTGTACCGCTTTGGTGCAAGCGGTGAAGCGGCAAATTTCAAGGATGCGATTTGGCGCTCCGGCCCGATGGCAAGACCGGAGTTTAAACTGGGTCCCCCG
>SZWC01017890.1:23562-33562 GCA_023375785.1 Penium margaritaceum | reverse complement strand
CAAACTGTATAAAGTGCACTGGAGGAAACAAGCGCAACGACTTCCGCATGGGTTTGAAACGTGGTCTTTATATTACCTCAACATTGCCACACCCCTCCATAGGGTCAAGCTCTTGATGGGAGGGCGTGGCATGTGAATTTGAGCTTGTAAGATCTCTGGGTGTGAGGAAGTCCTTAAGAACATGTCTAGGATTCCTTATGCCATGATATTGTGGACCTTCTCTCACAGGTGGTGGTGATGGATTTGGGACACACATAGGTACTCACGTAGTGAAGGTAGTAATCGACGCATGGCATTGTTGGAACTTGTTTAAGTGTACAAAACTCCTTGTACATTAAGAGGATGCATCTTCAATCTCCAATAATGTGCCAAACGTTTGTGGCAGGGAAAATCATGGCAAAGAGACATCAAGAACCATATGGACTTACATTTTATTTGCATAGAGGTAGGGGACAAAAGACATAAGACATGGCTACCTCGAAACACACTGGTCCAAGGTCAAAGTTCTCTTTACACTTGAGATGCTAGGGTGTCACAACTTTGGTTGTAGACCCCTTGGAATGAGCTCGCTAGGTTGACATACTTGATAGCCTTCTTTCGAAAGCTGAAGGATAAGCCTTATATGGTAAGCACTATGTGAAGTGCACCACTCATTGTTTCGTGCCAAAGTCTGACAACACACATCCATTGTGGTATACAAGGGGTAGTAGTTTGGAGTATGATTCCTTCACCTTTGATTTTGGTTTTTAGTTTGCAGTACTAGCAGCTTATTCCCAATCTACCTTTTATTTATATCACTGCATTGATTGATGGATTTTAAGCAACTCTAGTTATCTGTGAGAGTCAAAACATATAGTGATCCATACGAGAGAGAAGTCACAAGCATGGGTCTTGTGAGGTGCGCATGAACCATGCCCAAGTCTGTTATGTTGATGACAATTTTTAAATGGTGTTTTTCTTGTCCCCATGGACACCATAAAGTGGAACGCCACCCGCTTTTTGTAGAGGAAATGAAAGTGGGAAGATTGCGTCCTAAGCTACAAATTTTAGATTTCATTGGAGTAGGTGATTTGTGTGGCAGCTTTTAATTCAATTTGTGAAGTCACAAAACGTTTATGTAATTGGCAGCTCCAATTTTCAAGCGCATCTTAGTAACTTTGTCAACGATGATGTACTCATCTTAAAGTTGGTCTTCAACCAACATATTTGATCATTTCTAACCACAGAATGTTTCACAGAAGACTTTTGGGTCTGAAGTATTTGAAAGAAAGTTAAACTTAAGGAAAGTTAAGTCGAACCAATGCATATGTTTCACACATGCGGGCTTTGTATAAAGTAGAATTTGGGGAATCAATTTCATTGTTTTAATCAAATGACATTAAATACGAATAACTCATAACTTATATTTACTTATTTCCATCAGCAAATAGATGGTTGCAATTGTTTGCTAGTTTCAAGAAGGATTGCTTTAAGATTTTTTAGTACTCACATGATTTCATTCTATCAATTATGACAATACGCATAAGTGTACAAATGTATTAAAAAAACAAGTAATGTGCCTTTGGGAATGGAAACAAATCAATTCAAATGTATATAATGTGAAATATGAAACAAATCATGATTGTCACATCGAAATACATATAAAAAACATATAGAAATTCATTAAAGTTTCATGTTTGTTCAGTTTTGGTAAATTTGGTTTGTAAGATATGATATGCAAAGGGAGTTATGATGCAAATTGTAAAAGTTTCTTCTTCATGCTAAATCAAAGTATCGTTTTATGATAGCATTGAATAAATATTGTGAAAAAATGGCCGAAAAAAAACTCAAATATACATATCAGTAATTAGGGGAGGAGGAAATTCATATTTTAAATGGGTATATTCTGTTTTTAAGTCTAATACTGAGATTATCTGAAATAGATGTTGTTTTCATTAAATCATTAATTTTAATTTATTTTTGAAGAGAATTTTTTTTTTAAATACATGATATTATGTTAACATTTAAATTAGATGCTCAATTTGTTCCAAATAATGGATTATGCATGTGGTTGAGATTTCATAAAGAATCGTTTTAAAAAAACGTTTATGAAAATCTAAATATTTAAGAAATGTTTTCGATACCTAATATTTGATTCAATATTTCAAGGAGATGTTATAGTAAAACATTTTTCTGTAAAAAAGTTTATGTTTAGAACTTTTACACAATTGTAGATAGATTCACTTATTCTTATGATCGTATGAAAGATCATGGATAATTTGAAATTATGTTTGCTTTTAAAAAGGTTAAAAACATTCAGATATTAGAAATCTTATTGTTGATAAATATGTAGGATTGTTTTGTTTATGTAGTAGTTTCTTAATCATTGCAAGTCCATCATTCACCAAACCGTTCACCCGTAATATTCAAATCTATTTTCATAATGTAGAAAATTTCATCATCTCGATAGGTTTTAAGCTATTTCATAGCCTTAATGTTTGTTTTATTCAAAAACAGTAATAACATCTTCACGTTGAATATAATGTTCCGCATAGAAGTGTAATACTGTCATGAGATAAGTTTCAATTTTTTCTTGATTATTGTTTCTTTTTTTTGTTTTATATTAGTCAAGTTTCAGTTTTAATTCTTTATTGATTTCTTGTGGCACATTGACCTCAAATATCGTTTAAAAGTATGTTTAATAAAGCAGATTAAAACTTATTTATTCTTAAAATTTGCTCAAATTTGGGATAACTTTGAAGCCATCCACAGGTGTATTGAATGATATGCAGATTTTGTTTTTGGTCCCCTTGGTTAAGAATACTAAAATGTATGCCTCAATTTTTAATTCATACAAGGCAGAAATTTGTTTCAGCAAGACCTATACTATGCGGAGGTTTTTTATAAATTTTTTTCTCATTTGAATTTTAGACCTTTTGACCTGTCACGGAACTATTCTGTGGGACGGAGAGATTTAATCTGCTTTTTTAATGCTAAAGGGAAGCCTTGTACAAGGTGGCTGACAGAGTGAGTAACCTGCGTTTGGAGATCGGGAGTATCGATCAGAAATAAGTATTGTGACCGGAGACGTTAAACAAAAATGTTCCAAGTCGATGCATTTCATCCATTAGAATGAAATAGCCGTAGGTTATGAATTGTCTCTAGGGAAAATGGGGGGTGCGACGGTGGGGGGAGGGGGGTGGTGGGGGGCTCCGCTTGTGGACTGCGAACAATTGACGTTGCATGTACAAGTTGCGAGTCCGTCGGAAGCTCTTACGTGATTTATCGGAAATGGCCATCTCTGTAAATCAACGTTGGAACGCTGGCTATGTATGGGGGACTTTCCTCGCAGCAGGTCAAATAGCTACGAAGTTGGCCATAAGTCGACCTTTAAAGTAGGCTTATTTCGTAGGTTGGTCGGCCGTAGATGTAATAGAACTCGAAAGTACGGCCAGAACTCGAAAATGGCCTTTAAACATCGGTAAGATTCCCGCCGTCTGAAATTCCGGACAAAAGGGAACCTACTTTCAGACTCTTCTGTCGCAAACTGGTTATTTCTGCGGCAAGGCTGGTTACGTCGCCCATTTCTGGTCGCGACGGCGTCGTGGAGGACGCGCCCTTGTCCTCACAACAACAGAGGAACCGTTTCTTATCAGGGCTTGGTTGTGAAGGCGGTTTTTCCGCACGTGTCGCATAGGGAAGCTAGTTCATAACGGTCTATGATTGGTCAAATCGAAGTCGTATTGAATAAACGGCGATTTCCATTGCCGGAGATTGTGAGCCTCGCTTGCTTATTCGAGGTGAACAAAATCTGTCATGAGTTCGGTAGCATAAGATCCGGACTGACGGAATGGAAAAGAGTTAATCCAGCACTCATACAAAAGCCTCGGCACAATCGTCGCAGATCGTCGTGAAAAAAGTTCGAAATCGACTATCCGCGACTTCTGTGCCTCGGAAACAGTGTATGTTCTTTGGGTATTCTCAGACCATCACGTGATGGTCTTTTTAGCTGCTTCCTGGAATTTTTTTCGATTCGACGGCTTCGATGTTCACATCCGTACGGGCCATGCAACGGGATGGCCTCCCGCCAAGTGGTCATTCGTGCAGGCCATCATGCGATGCACCTCCCTGTCTGTGACCCTGGAGTACTGTCTATTTCTTCATTATCAGAGGAGCGACAAGCGATGGTACTTTGCAAGTTCTCTCGATCATCAAGCGCTGAGCTTGATGGAGTGGATGGTGTCTTGCGAGGAACGAATGGCGGACGTGATGGTCTGCCCGGAAAGGTCACTTCGGGCGAGAGGCGATCCCCGTAGGTGTACGTACGGACGAAGACATCGGAGCTGTCCATTTCTTGAAATTGGATGCTTTCCTCACTTTCAAACTGGCGGGAGGACCATCACGTGATGGTCTGACACCACCCTTTTTCTGGACATGTGCCGAGTTTCACGATCCATTCCCCGCGAAGGGGTAGCGACGATAAACATAATAATCTATCTATCTATCTATCGAGTTTCACGACCCGTCGCCAAAAGAAATTACCAACGTAACCAGCCATGCCGCTGACGTCAGGAAATCGGTGGGCTTCGATAACCCACGCCATCCCTGCCACGGCCATGATTCAGGAACTTGGTGGCCGAGGTTGTACTGCCTAATCACCCTTCCCCAGCCACGGCCGCATCTCCGAAGCCGTCTTTCGTGTGACGGTGGACTCGTCGGCTCCTACGCAACAGAACTACAGCCATTATCGCTGACAGCGAGGTACAGGGCAGCCCCGCTTACAAAAATACTTGTCATACAATATACAAACTGTACTCTTCCTTCATTTACTTCTGGATCTGAGTGAAATCAGATCTTGTGATCCATCGTTGGATAGCAATCTCCTAGCTTGTTCACTTCGGGTCTCATTCTAACTCTACCGTTTCAAGGGCCGTGGATGTACTGTTGTAGAAATTATTATTAGGGAAAGAATCCACTCAGTGAATGGAATAGCATGGACAAATGTTTAGGAGGGCTCAAGATTGAATGTCTTCAAGAATTTCCACTCAGTGGACGACACGGACCATGACGACTTCCGCGCGTTCGGCCTTGAACGCACGACATTAATATGAATTTTGGTTTCTTTTTTTCAGTTTTGGAAGACGGGAAAGGGGTTCGAAATCCTGAGACCAAAGTTCCTCTTCTACATTTTTTGCGGGTTTTTGTTCTCTGAAAATTACAGATACGCATCCATACACTATGTTCGAGAATCGATCGCCATGCGCAGAGATGTGCAATTGAATGCCGCAGGATGTGAAATGCTCTTGCAATAGTTGAAATGTCAAACCGTCATGTTCATCAATTTTTTCGTTACCTTCCTTGTGACCACAACTCTTGTTGGTTCTAACATTTTACACGAATAGGACATTTCCCAGATGTTGGTAGACATGCCACAAAGGCACACTTGGCCTCCAATTATGAAGAATCAATAGAAGGGGAATGATTTGACGATTGATCCTACAAGATAAAAAAGGCACAATCGTAAACAATGGTGAGCGCTTGCAAAACATATCGCCGAGCCGCCCCCCGTGTCGAGTACTGTAATCAACATCGAAATCCATGTGGCCGACATTTGATTATGTGCCTTTGTGTGGCACATCATGCCCGACCAAAAAATTAAGGGTGAGGCTTGTAACGTCGCGAATCTACGCCCGACGAGGCGTCGTGAAAGACTCGTACCATGTCCTCGCATCAAAATACCTTCTTTGTCTGATGGACACTCAATTGACAGAGGTTTTACTCTAGACATGTCCATAGCCGTAAAAAATCTTTTGCTTTCTCATTTTGGGACCACAATCATCGTGAAAGAATCAACAATTCCCATAGGGAAGAGGGAGATGCCTCACTTGCTGATTTCCTGAAATCAAAATCAGTTGCAAGTCTTCTGGCCTCCGTTAATCCGGACTTGGCCAAGGCAAGAGGGCATTACGAGCCCTTCAAATCAGAACCGTCACGGATAGTCAAGGTTGACTCTTCTTCACGATAGTCCATGGCGGCTCTGTCTGGGAGGGCTAGCTTTGGCCTCTTTTGGTGGCCGAGTCCAGATTGTTGGAGGCTAGTTAACTCGCGACGGATGTAGCATCTTTGTTACATCAACAAAAGCTTTTTTGTGGCACCCATTATACTTCTTAATGTTTTCACGACGATTACATTTACCTAATGAGAGAGCAATGTTTATTTGCTATGCTTTTCCACATGTCAAGTCAATATGTGGAACAATATTTTTAGGATTTTTGTTCATTCATGGTAGGTCTCATAATCAAAGGACATGGTTTTTTTCATGCACCTGTGCATGAATGGTACATGCACTTGTGCACAATATAATAATTGCATTACGTACATACTTTAGGGAATACATGGGTTTCATTTGGATATTTATTTAGATAGATAACATGTAGTGATATACATGCAATTGCATTGTGTACAAATGCTCCTTTTGTGTGCCATTTTGTCATTCCACCTCTTGAATCTATAATGAGGAACATGTTTTGATGTTGGAAGCTATCACCAAGTAGTACTTTATATATGAACGCTATGCCTCTGAAACTAGATTTCATCACATGAGTAATTGTTGCCATCGACCTCACCATATTCCTAGACGCTCTACAAAGGTTACCTCCTGATTGATAACATGCTACTTCCTTGGCTTCAAGAGGGGACGCCACCCATACAAGGCATACGTGAGATATCTTGCAAGTTATGAGAACAAAACATAGATGACATGTGGATCACAATTGGAATCTATCCTCATCCTTGTATGTAAAATCAATAACAATAATCTTAAACCTTGATCTCCACTTCATGATGTGAAAAAGGACCAAAATTCCCCCTCAGAAAAGTTTTCCAGATTTAGGGTTTCGGCTTTAGGGTTAAGGGTTTAGGGTTCAGGGTCATTATCCCCAACATCCTATATTTTGGGGAGAATGAGGGCACAAAATTATATTCCATCGGATTTATGTATGAGAAATATCTAAAGGTGTAATCAATATATGTAGGGAACGATATTGGTTTTACCCATACCAAATTCACCTTCTTGTTCCCATCAGTTGAATGGAAATGGTACCCGTTTCACTGTAGTAAAAAAATACGCTAAACCATCCTCTAGAAATAAACGCTTTTAACCTAGAAAACACTTCACGTCCAACGAAAACAACACATGGTGGGTTTTCCCAAATCCTTTAAATGCGTGAGAATCATGAACATACAGATATGAAGGAGATTAATAAAACTAAAAAGATGGTATTACAAGCTCAAAACCTTCTTGAACACAAATCAAAAGTGAGAAAGTGACGTGAACGTTTTGGGTTGAGCTTCATGTTACATACTATGAAGTCCAATCATAAAATTTTGACATCATTAAATGAATAACATGAAAATAATTTACACATTTCTTTGATCTGTTTCTTACTTTTTCTAGTTTTGTACTTAAAATAACCGTTTTCAGACGAAGTTGAATATGGTAGTGAACCCATGAACAAACCAAAACATAACAATGGATTCAACACTAAAAAGCAAGCTAGAAAGATCAATTATAAGGGTCTACAAGATATGTTACAACTAAAATTTTCACAATTACATAGTGACAATATTTGAGCAAACAAGTTTCCAACCCATGATTCAATACATGTAGTTTGCTTTACACAAAACTAACACTTAGTATGGAATAAATGTTTCCTATTTTTGCATGAGATACCTAGTTTTGCACTATTTTACAAGTTTGATTGTTTTGAAAACAATAGATCATAAAGTTTTTGAAATGATGAATGTGTGCAAAAACCTTTGTATACCATGCTCACTATATGAGGAAATTCTTGTCTAGAGACCCACTCACGAGCACCGTTAAGTTATCTGAAGACGCCATGATCACGTCTATTTCATAAGTTTACTAAAGTGGCATTTTTGCATGCCGCCGTACCTTACTCGAAGGGTTATGCTAGGTACTAGCTAGACTTTATTCTTCTGCATCACAAGCATTGACTCACGGTAGTGTTGACCCGGATTTTGCCTTCGAATTAGCAAGGAAAGATTTTTTTTGTAAACCCCTTCAAATGATTTAAGGGGTTGTGGGTTTCATTAAGGTCTAGGCTTTTCCAAAGCCCCAATTCTGCAAGGTTTGAGAGGTGTCAGGACGTGAATAGAACGCACAACCTCTCAATGTGGAAAAAAATCATGCAAAATTTAGTCTCTTAAGCTTTATTGAAAGTGAGAAACAACGTTCTAGTGAAATCTAAAGTGACCACATATTCGGTTAAGAAATTGGGAGTCAACGGTACATGGTTTAACTTGTTATGGCCGGTATGGCACCACGTAAAAGTGTGCTTTTTGAAAATGTAAAAATAGTTTGCCCCCTTACTTCACCATAAGCGCTTTGCAAGCTACCAGTTAAAGTTTTTTATTTGTCCTGTTGGACGTTGACTCGGGATGTTTTTGCCTCATACTCAGATGAACCTCAAAATCGTTGAAGAACATGGCTTTCAAGAAATCTCCCTCGTGTCATTGAGGGGTTGTGGGTTTTATTAATGTCTGGGCACCTCCCAGTCCCTGCAGTAGTGGGGCTTGGGAGGTTCCCTTTAAAAGAAGGGTGAGTGTTGTCTCTCAACTCTTTTCGCAAGTGAAAAGAAAGTTTTGGTGAAAGTAGAAAGTGAAAGGATATCTGACGATAATTTTGAGAGTGAAAGGTATGTTGGTCAGTTCTTCCAAGTCGGCTATGGCGTCGCACGAAAGCGCCCTTATTGAAACATAAGGCGCCGCCTTTTGTGACCCTTTACCTCGCTATGGACGAGAATGTTAAAAAGCGAAAGGGATAGCCACAGACGTGCTTTTCGTCGACATCGTCGATGTCGACAAGGTACACGCAATCCTGGCTGGGAAATCTCCCTCTCTCCTTGCCCCGCCAAGATGGGGGGAGCGTTTAAGAGCTCTCATTTCTATGTGCGGTGGGAGATGCGTGCTCCCGGGAGTGTGCGGCTGGGGACGTGGACCTTGTTTTAGGAGGCATCCTCCTCGCCCATTCAACCGAACGCATCCTGGTGCGATCTCCCGTAGAGTTGCCCTGAAGGCTCGTCTGAATCAAGGGATGGTTTGGACTACCGAACACAGCAAGAACACTTGCTTTATGGCCACTCAAGCCGGCGTGGAATGCTCTTGTGCTCGGGTTTGCCTTTTTGCTGATTTATGGCGATGCAGAGAGGAGGTCCCCACCAGCGAGCACGTGCAGTCTTCTTCTGGGTCGAGTCAAATTGAGAGAGCCACTAACAAGGACAAATCCGATGCGATTGCGAAGCGCGGAATGGTCGAACGCGGTCAGCCGTTCCACGTCGGCTGAGAGGCTACGCAGCCGTGTGGTACCAGCCTTGCGGATAAATCCAAACCCGCCCTAAAGCGACTAGAGTTTCTCGGGTTGCTCGATTCGTCCGGGCCCACATGAGCCGCTCTGCTGGCATAAGTTGAGAGGCCATGTAGACCTGGAGCATTGGTGGTGAACATCGCTCATACAATACAGATGTACCAAGTCGAAGAGCAAACAAGCAACCACTTGAGCGAAGACGCAGCCGTGTCGCTCAGTTTGGAACCCCTTGTCTGCAGCAGAGACCCAACAAGGTTCCCCTAACCAGCTTCGTTGCCCCACGATGAGAAGCCGGACCTCTCCCATGGGTGGACCAGCGGCACGAAAAGCAACAGCAACAGGAGTAGCAGCAGCGGTTGAAGCGAAAGCTGTAGCCCCAGCGTCAACAACGCCGCCACCTGGGCTTGCACGCGCGCTTGCTGCCGCAGCATTGCAGGCTGCTTTCAAAGTCTCCCCTACCGCAATCCCCTCCGCAGCAGTCACAGGAGTACCCACAGGCAGATGTTCTTCTACTGAACCTGCTTACGCTCCTGAATCTGCTAATGCAGCAACCCCTGTACGGGCTGCAGTACGTCTTAAGCCACGGTCAACATGGGCACGCCAGATGGTCATGAAAGCCGCGGGAGGCACCCAGTC